>PVKA01003048.1:0-115222 GCA_004027165.1 Ctenomys sociabilis
AGAGGGGCTTCTCCACACTCCGTGTGTGCACACATGTGTCCCTCCATACGAGTCTGTGCATTTGGCTGTGTGTACGCTCATGCCTGCTTGAGCCGGAGTGTGGCCTGTCAGGTTCATGGAGAGTACATGACACTGGGCTCTCTGAAGTCCCACAAGGATAGCAGAAACCCCACCTCAGTTTTTCTCCAGGGGCCTGAGCCCCATCAGTGGCCTTGTACAGGCCAAGTGTCCCCCAGGGCAGGTGTGTCTCACACTTCCCGTCCTGAGCAGATGGCAGCTACTTGGTAAACCCAGCCTTCAGAAGACCCTCAGCCTTACGCCCGCTGTCCCACCCCCAGACACCTGGAGAGATGGGGTTGACTGACCCTGCTCCCTGACCCTAGTTTTGCACTCCTGAGGAAGGTAAATCTCCTGGCATTAAGTGGGTTCCTGCCCTCCAGGGATGTGGCCTCACCCAGGTCACTTCTCAGGCCACAATGAGATGCACCAGCTGGCTGGTTTCCCTACCTCAAGACACCCAGAGCCCCAGGCAAGCTCTTCTTGGCCTCTTCCCTCCCCGTATGACCTGAGACATTGGAGCCTTAAAGTCACTCCAGTAAACTCTCCAGCCCAAGGCAGCCTGAGGGGAGAAGTTATTTCCAGTGTCCCCTGTGATTGCTGAATGTCCCAAAAGAGGGACTTTGGAGAGACTCCCAGGAGTGAGAATTCTTCTGCCACCTTCTATTTTGTGCATGTGGGCATCTGGCTCTGTGTCCTGTACCCCCAGATTACCAGCTGTAAAATGGGCACAGTTCCATGAAACTGGAACCCAGTATCATGCAAATTAGTTACATACACACATAATAAGCATATGCAATTGCAGAGTCCATTGAGAACAAGAGAGGAGGGGAAAGGACTGAGTACATCACGGGGAATGGAGCTCTAAGAACACAGCTCATCCTCTGAAGTCCAAAGAAAGCACCCACGTGGAAATGTACTGATTCCAGGGAACAGAGACCTGTTCCTCTCTAGATTGCTTATTTTATTTTTTGTTTTATGCTATTGTTGTTCTTTAATGTCTTTGATATATGGTCTTGCTATGTAATTCAGACTGTCCTTGAACTCACTCTGTATTCCAGGCTGGCCCTGAACTCGAAGCAATCTTCTTGCCCATCCCTGCCACCTGCTTTGCAGCCCCCACTCATGGTTCCCTGACCACTCCTGTCCCACAGCAGCTTCTCCCCCAAAATTCACTAATCATTTGGCCCTTCCAAGAACTGAGCCAGTTAGTCCTCACAACAGGGTCTGCTCTCTCTGCAGGGGGGCATACAACTTAACCAGTACCCACTGAAGTGCAAAACCCTTGCCAGAACTGTGGCAGGCTGGGATATCACAGTTTTATAGGGGGTACACAAACTTCCAGGCACCCAGGCACTGGACAGTGCTACACAAAGGAAGGGGCATCTCTCTCTCCGCAAAGAAAGTGGCCACCTGCTCACTAGAAATTGCTGAAGAGCTGGAAGACTGGGATGCCAGACACCCAGCCTCATCGCTGAGGACCACTAATCTATGCCCCACTCCTTGCCTCTAGGCTGGTCCCATGCACTTGTTGTGTGACCTTAGGTTAGCACTTGTCCCTTTCTGAGTCTGAGCCTCTCCACCTGCCCCATCAGAAAGTGAGAGCTGAAGGTTTCTAGTGGTTTCTAAACGTGCCTCCACCCACACTTGGAGTTTCCAGCATCTCTCCTGTAAGCATATCCTGCATCTAAGGGATGGTTTCACCTGACAGATCCTGCCACCAGAAAATAGCTTCAGCCTGGGGCTGATGGATTTACTCCTGCTCACAGCCTCTGTTAGTGGGCAACGTGGTGCTTGAGCCCACAGGAGGGACTCTGTGGCCATGGCCACAGATGGATGATTCTGTATATGTGGCATAAGAGACAGGGTGCAGGTGGGAAGGGGTCCTCAGGGTCCAGGGCACTCCCTGCTTCACTAAAAGGGACCTGAGACTTGCAGCTGATGCTATTGGTCCAGGTTCATTAGGAGACCCCTGTTAGGGTCCTGATGAATGTCCAGTAGCCTACTGGGGCTACCACACTGGGATGGACAGAGGACAAGCTCCCAGCCCCTGGGAAGGATAGGTGAGGCCTAAAGCCTCTCTTTTCCCTCCCTCTCTCCCTCTGTGCACCCTCACAACAGCCCCTGGTCACTCAGCCCTGCCCCTGGGTGGAGGTGTGACCCTCCACCCAAGACCCCTTACTTTTGGGATACCCAAAGTCTTGGCTCTCTTCTGCTGGACCCTACACAAACCATTGCTCCTCCTGGCCACAGAGGTGGGGTCCTGGTGGCATCCTCTCCCCACACCCCAATATATTGCTCAGTGAAGCATGAGCAGGGTATGGGAAAGTGTGCCGAACCATAGCTTCTTCTCAGCTCATCTCCCCCTGGGCTAGGCTCAGAAATGGACCTCATCCTATCTCTAGGATGTCCTGGCATACAGCATCTCCCTCTCATCTCCAACCTATCCAAGGGCGAACTGGAGCCCAGGTCAGAAAATGTACAGCCTGGCATTTGGACCTGGGCCACATGGATCCTGCCAAGCTGACCCTATATGGCCACCCTGAGGTCAGCTGGTGGATGGGGGTAGAGAGGACACATAGAGAGGCCCACAGGAAGCAGTACCCAGCACTTAGCCCTGGAAAAGACCCTGAGGCCATGGTCATGAGCACTAGGAGTCCACGTGTCATTATGGACACCTGGAGGACCCTCAACCACCAAGAATTGTCCTTTCCCTCCCCCAACATCTCCTACACCTGGAAGAGCTTCACTCAGAGAGAAAGCATGGGTCCTTTTGCTGACCCTGTAGAGGTTTTCACCTGAGTGAGGCAGTGGCTGTGGTGGATGCCCCTTGCCCAGAGCCTGCATCTGGAAAGACCTGAAAACTTTGGGGTGTAGCTGCTTCCCCAGTGCCCATCCCTGCCTCCTGCAGGATCAGCTGCAGGTTTCCCTGTGCTGGGGTTGAGCCTACCTTGGTCAGGCACACCCTGGCCCCCCACCATGGTCTGGGATATAAATTAAAATTCAATTTCATTAGAGGCAGTGAGCAATCAATCCCCAGCTCAGCTAACAATGCTGGGCAGGGGGCCTCCGCAGCCTCCCCCGGCTGTAATTCACTCGGCCTCCCCCGCTCTTGTTCACAAACTGCTAGAGCTGCACTTTCCACCCAAATTTATGGTGCTGGCAGCGTCTAGGGCCTGAGTTACAGCTGCAAGTTTGATCCGGGACTGCATTATTCTGCATCTAATCCTCACGCCTTGACAGCCAGGGAAGGGTCTGTTGTTCTCATGAGCTGGGCATTGTCCTCCGGCTGGCCAGTCTGTGGTGGATGCCAGGTTGTCCTGGGCACAGACTCCAAGCCGCCCACACCCAAGCAGGACCCCTGTAGCAGGGAGCTCAGCCACACATCTGACGCTGTCACATTGAAGCCTGGAAAGCAAAAAGCACTCAACTCCCACATCCCAGAGCTACAAGCAGCCCAGAGAGGCCATTGGGAGGAGCCCTAGGTAGACTCCAGGTCTCTCTGCCTTGCAAATGTGCTCTCCAGGATGCACCCTTAATGCCCACGGTGCCCAATGCAGCACTGCCAGCGACAGCCCAGAATCAGAGAGAAAGGACCAACAGCCAACAGCAGCCCACAAAGCAAATGGATAGAGAAGCCTGTGAGCTTCTGGCTCAGGGACAAGAGCAAGCAGAGCTGCGTGTCCTGATGTGCAGTCGACCAAGGGACACAGGGTCATATGGAAGAAGCAAAGTGCAAGCCAGCAAGCATGACACGTATGTGACATTCGTGTGCATGGACGGCAAGGCCGGGTGTGGAGAGTTCCTGCTATTATCTCTGGGAGCCTGAGATCCCCCAGAAGTCCATCTGTCTACATCTAGATGTGCCCATATCCCCACTTGGATATCGTAAGGAGGATTCAGCCATTCTTTTCTCCATCCCCAGCCACACACAGATCTCACCTGGCTGGAACCCTGACCCCTCTCCCTGGGCCTAGGCAACCAGCTTTAGCTCCTTGACCTCTGACCTCTTGGCCTGCATTGAGGAAGCAGTTGCAGAGCAGCCAGAGGAGGACTGACCAGAGCAAAAGAAAAGAGAAAAGGGGCCTGGCCTGAGAAGCCAAAGCTCAAGGCGGGGCCACATTCCCAAGCCTCCTGCAGAGGTGCTATGACCTCAGCTGGAGGAGGTGGGCCTCTGCTGACACTGCAGCCTCCAGGAAGTAGAGCCACTGTTTCTGCACATGCACACAAAAATCCCCAGGATGGAGCAAGGCACCTGCCCCCACCCCCACAGGGATCCAACGCACTCCGGGCCCCACTCAGCATGTCTCTCCTTCAGGAACCAGTATTTATTAAAGTCTCTGTTGTAACCCTAGGGGCTACAAGCAGTGCTTAAGCATGCTCTCCTCCTTCTGTAGAGGCACAGGCTCCAAAGGAAGCACCCTGCCAGCAAGCCATACCAGCTGTGCCACTTAGTCCCTTTTGCCCATCATCACTTGCGCCCCCACACCTGACGCTGGTCTCCTGCCCCCTGGACTCAGCCAAGTCTCGTCCTGATCAGTCCAGGATCCCCAAGTCTGCTCTTCTTCCTGTAGCCACAGCCCAGGGTCTTTCTATTGGTCGCTCTTCAGTATTTACCCAGCAGGGAATCCCACTGCCCTGAGGACAGACCCTCTGCTTCCATGTCTGGTGTCTAGGGCCCTGTGCAGGCTGGTATCTCCCTCCTACACCAGCTTCATTATCCTAGCCCTGCACGCATACATCCCATACAGGCATGCACAGCTAGCTACACACCAGCACATGTGTGCGTGCTGATGCACATTTGCAAACACGCTCAAGTCATTTGTGTTATGTGAACACACACAGTCACAACAAACATATGTGGATACATGCACATGAGCCATGTGAACACGTTGCAGTGCCCTTCCTGCCTCTTCCAAGGCTCCAGGCCTGTCACAAACCAGCACACTCTGAGAAGAGACATCAGCTACCCACTGACAGCTGGCTGGGGAGTTGAGGGACCCACATCCAACTGTGTGTGACCAAGCCACAGATCTTCATCATCCTGAGGCCCTGAGCTTTGTGTATAGTTATCCTGCCACTGCTGCAGCCTGGCCTCCTGTTACCTCTTTCTGCCTGTGGTAATTTCCTAGCAGCAGCCCCCTTGCTTCCCTGCCACCCAGTGAGGATGAGGCTGCCTGCAGGGCCCAGAGCCCCATCTTCCTCTATGACATGGCACATGGCTGCATGACGGCTTAGTCACCTGTGTCCCCCTCTCAAGAGAGCACTAAGACTAAATCCAAGAAAAGTCAAGGCTTGGCAGAGATGGGGGGGTCAGCACATGATTTCTGAATGAACACATAATTGGGAACTGGAATAGAGATGAGCTTAGAGGGACAGCCAGGCCTGTGATGGGAGGAGGGTACCCTAGGTAGGGACAGTGAACAACGTCACAGTCCAGGGAGGATCCCAGAGGGGATGAGAGGGAGACAACAGAAAGGTGAGCCCCACCATCATACTGCTGAGCACTAACTGAATATGACACATAGTCAACCAACACTACAACAACCCTGGGTTCTCAGCCTGGAAGTTCAGGACTTCATTAACCATGCTAGTGCCACTCTAACCAGGACACCAGCAAGACCTAGTGAGCTCTGGGGGACAGCCATCAGCAGTCATCCTCCCCCATTTGGGTCCTGCCACCTGCAAGGGGACATCTCTCCTGGCCCTGTGCACCCTCAGAGAGGGGGACAGTGGGAGAGGATGCGTCTCCTGTGCTTGCTCACCCAGCCTCTTTGTGAGTTGAAATGTATTTTCCCCTCTCCTAATTAACTCCTGCCACCAGGCTTGCAGCAAAGGCTGATTTATTTCTGCCTGTGTGCATCAGGCAACGGGCTATTTAATCTCAGCCGCTCAGACTCCACCACACCATCTCAATGAAACGCAGATCCCTCATCCCTCTAGCATCTTGCCAGAGCTCTTCCATCTTCCTGGTATCCACAGCTCCACCACAGTAAATCACACAGCCTCACTTTTATAATAACGCCCTCTGCCCTTTGGCCACACCTGTCAGCACAGCTTGGGACTCTGCCTAGTCACTGTCAGCTGCTCACTTTTATGCACAGACCTGGCCTCAGGCAGGGCCTAGCTGACAGGTCCACAGGGAAGCTAAAAAGTGGGTCCAGGTGTCCACCCACGTGGCCCCCTGTGGCTGACACCATTGGTGTTCTGCCCATGTCCCCTCAGTCAACCCCCAAGGTCACCTGCAGCAGTTCCCATGTGTGCCATCTGCAGAGTCCTTGGATAGGGAGCACGCTCAGCTCTTGGCAGGCCAGAGTGCCACAAGGGAGCAGAAGCGGTCCGGGGAACTGATAATGGGTACTTCTTTTTTTTTGGAGGAACCGGGGATTGAACTCAGATCCTTGCACTTGCCAGGCAAATGCTTATTCTACTGAGCTACCTCCCTGGCGTCTGGGGAACTGACAATGGAGGGAGGGTCCCATTAACAGGTAACGGAACCTCTGGCAGGTGGAGCTGAGTGAAGTTAACCATTGGGGCTTGTCCTTGTGAAGGGTAATGGTACCCTGTTCCCTCCTCTTCTTCTGTCATGTATCCTGGACACCACAAGGTGTGCAGTCTCCACCATCCTGTGCTCCCATAATGATGTATCATGCCGCCACAGGCCCGTAACCATAGGGCCAAGCAACCATGGACTGGCACCTTCGCTACTTATACATTGATTGCCTCAGGTATATTTTACAGTAATGGCAAACTAACACAAATTTAAAAGCAAAAGCGCGACCTGTAATTTCTCTGGTGTAAATATTCCCACCATGGCCCCTTTCAACTAGCAATGCAACATCACTGAAAAATATGCCCACTCTGAGCACTCATCTATGTGGTGTGCTGAGTCCAAGCCAGACTCAGCACAGCACGTAGAGAAGAGATGGGACAACAGTCCCAACTCTTTGCCCCTACTGGCACCACCACCACCAAGACTGAGCCCCAACTGCCCACAGCTGTAACTCCTCTATTGTGGGATTACAACAACATATGCTCAAATTGTATCACCTCAATACCTGTGATTGTGACCTTATTTGGAAAATGAGTCTTTGCATTTGGAATTAGTTAAGATGAGGTCAGGCTGCAAAAGTGAGAGCCCCAATCCAAAAACAATGTCCTTTTAAGAAGCGGGAGACTTGGACAGAGACACAGAGGCAAGAAAAGAGCACGTAAAGAAAGAGACGCTTCCTCAAGAGAAGGAAGCCATGTAACAAGAAACCAAGCCTGGAGTGATTCACCTGCCAGCCCAGGACACCGCTTGCGGGAGCCACTAGAAGCTACAGGAGGCCAGCAAGGTCCTGCCTTAGCAGCTTCCAAGGGGACAGAGCATGGTGCACCCCTGACCTCCAGACCAGTTCTCTTATTTTTAAATATATATATCAGTTATTTAATTAGGTTCTCAGTAAGAAATTTAGAACACTAATTTATGAGGGTAAATTCCATTTGTCAGAGCAAAAACAGATCACAGGTAGCCCCAGAGCTGAGAAACAGCTTTGATTTTTTGCTAAAATCTGAGTCCACCACTTTCTGATCCGCCTTGCGCTGCTCTGAAATCTGCTATCTCTTTCTTGGTGTAAAACATCTCGCCCTCCTGGTGTCTGGGTTTCCACAGCTGCTGCTGCTGCTGCTGCTGCTGCTGCTGCTTCTTCTTCTTCTTCTTCTTCTTCTTCTTCTTCTTCTTCTTCTTCTTCTTTTTCTTCCTCTTCTTCTTCTTCTTCTTCTTCTTCTTCTTTTTCTTCCTCTTCTTCTTCTTCTTCTTCTTCTTTTTCTTCTTCTTCTTCTTCTTCTTCTTCTTCTTCTTCTTCTTCTTCTTCTTCTTCTTCTTCTTCTTCTTCTTCTTCAAGTAAGCATTAGTGAGGTGTTTGGGGATTTCACTTTGCTGATATCAATTTTTGTGGAAGTGGCAATGACAGATTTCTGGTGTGTTCTTCATAGAGGAACATGATTAAGGCTAAGAGGCCCAGTCACAAGTAGCAAGCCACTGGCCAACTGCTTCAGGAAGGCCACTCTCTTGCCTCTGTGATGCCTGGTGAGAATGATCAAGATGGCACCAGGAGTGATGCTAGCTCAAAGTTTCCTCACATGCTGACTGAAGGATTTCTCGCCATGGTTCAAGAGCTTTTGGGGCACATCTTCAGTAGGGTAGTATGTAGGCATTTTTCAAAGCTTAACCACTGGGGAACCTCCATTCTTGTCCCCACTGACTGGTTTTGTGATCATAGCAAGAACTTTCTCCTGCTTTTTCTTCTCAACCTTTGATTTAGCAGCTGCATACTTTCTCTTGTACAAAGCCTTTCCAGAATACATAGTAGATCAGGAGTATCTGCGAATTACTCTAACCAGGATAGGATTTTGGCTGCAGTGGGACTGCCCCTTCTTGGACTTTTTTTGCCTTCTTTACCTCACCCTTTTTTACCAGTACAACTGACAAAAGCCTTCGTGGCTTCCGATTTCTTCTCTTTAGTGTCTGGCTTCTCAGTTTTTTCACCTGCCATCTTGCAAGATGGGAAAGAGAACTAAGTTCTTTTTATTATGACTCCATCTGATGACTACAGCCTAGTGAGGAAAACAGGTGTCTGCTCTATATGCAGAAACAGAATCAATTCTAGAACAAATAAGTCACCTGTTATGGACACTTAAGAATGGGTTGAGGAAATTGATGGATATTCATGGGAAGGAGGGGACTTTTGGGCTAGGTATTAAAGGATGAAGCCTGATAAGAAGATTGAACAGAACAGAGGGACCCATTCTGGGAGTGCAGGAACAAGGTCAGAACATAGTGAATTTGTTGTCTGTTTCAGAGAGTGTGCGCAGGGAAGGATGGTACTAATTGAGACTTTCTGTTACCATGGCATCCAACACCCCATCTGTGGGGTTTGAACACCCTCTTCTGCCCGTAGACGAATGGGTGGATTTCTTTTCCAGAAGAATGAGCACGTGAGCCCTATCTCATGACACCACTCATGCAGGTGTTGACATAATACAAATTGGCCCATTGGATGCATTTTTTTTTTTTTTAATAGAAGGCTTTGGCCACATGCTTCACAGCCCACAGACTTGATAAGCTGCCTGTTCCCATTTGGTCACTCTCTGCTGAAGCACCAGAAAAAGCTTCAGCCTGAGTCCTGAATGTGTAAAATGAGGAGATGGCACAAGGCCGATGAGCATGAGGACCTCCAGCAAGCTCAGCAGGTGCAGGTGCTCAGTGCCACCTGCAGACGTATAGGCTCTATAGGCCTGAGAACCTGCATTTGAAATAAGCTCCCAGGTGCTGCTGCTGGTCCACAGACCACATTCTGCATAGCCCTTGGCTAAAATCCTGCCCTACAGAAAAGAGTCACCAACCTGAGCCTAGGGGGCCAAGCCAGCTATGCTGCGCTGAAGGGTTATTTGGATTCGAAAGCAAGAAGAGATTTTTGGCAGCATTCCCAGGGCTACAGGTGGACTTGGCCAGAGGTAGTTAACAGTTGACAGAAATGCAGCCCAGGTGCCACAGCATCATCTGGGACCCAATGATGGGGTGCAGTGTGGATGTCCGAGCTACACCCTCAGTCCCTCAGCTTCCAGCTTCAGTTTCCCTCCAGTAGTGAGGGGCTGGGTGAGCTGTGGCCCATACCCTTCCAGAATCATGCACTCTCACAGAATTCATAGTGTCCCATTTCAGGCCCTCCCTGGCTTTAAGTCACAGACTCCAGAGGTCTCACCTATGCTCTCACAACAACCCCTGGGATCAAGCCCACCACTGCCTCTGCTTTTCAGGAGAGCAAGCTGAAGTGGAGAGAGGTAAAGTGACTTGCAAACTCAAGGTCACAGCTAGCAAGTGGCAGAGCAGGGGGATTCGAGCCCAGGCTGTTTGCTTGCAGGCACTACCATGCACAGCCAGGCCCTGCCAGGGCAGGGAGGAGCTGGTACTTGATCAGGATGCCTTCCAAGGGTACTGCCTTTGTATAGTCACAATGGGGCCCCTTAGAAACCATTTCCCTCCTGTGTATGTGGAGGCCCAGAGAAGCCTATAGATTGCAACAGCCTCAGAACAGACAAAGTGCTCCTGAACTACGATAGTAAACAAAGAGCAAGGCCTATTGCCACAAGTATCTCAAAGTCACCCAGGAGCTCCCAGAGCCCAACAGGGCTCATGCCAGGTGTTCAGCTCCATATGGGTGATTCCTACCCTTGCAGGCAGGTCCTTTCCACATGGACACTCAGGGCCACCAATGCCTTCCCCCTGGGGAAAACAACTAGGGTAACACACCCCAGATATGTGCCTCCTGTTGGTCCCATCACTGCTGCCAGAGGAAGGAGGTCCAGGTTATGCCTCTGAGAGTGTGCACACATAGGCACAGATGTAGTGTGTGTGTGTGTGTGTGTGTGTGTGTGTGTGTGTGTGTGTGTGTCCAGGTAGGATATATATGTGGCTGGAAAGAGCCTCTCAAAACTGGAATAGGAAACAAAGAATCCTGCAAAGGAAGCTAGGAGCTGCTACCAGAACATGAAATAAAAGACACTGGGTAGATAAAAGCAGAGCTTGCAAATGCATACTGCCATTTCTTTTTCCTGTGTCTTGCCTTCTCTCCCTATAATGAGAGTGAAGTAGCCCCCCTTATCTGTGGGAAGTTCCAGCTACCCACCGTCCACCTTGATCTAAATATATCACATGGAACATTATGGAACAAGTAATTCACAAGCTATAAATTGTATGCTATTCTAAGTAGCATGGTGATACCTGGAAGCACCTCACTCCCTTTCCCCCAGAAGAGATTCATCCCCAGCCAGTGTATCCACACTGTATATGCTACCCACCTGTTAGTCACTTGGAGCCACCTGGGCTATCAAAGTGATTGTTGTGAAATTACAGTAGTTGTGTCCAAATCAGCCTTATTTTACTTACTAATGGACCCATAAGTGTGGTTATGCTGGAGATTTGGAGGCCCCAGAGAGAAGCTATAAAGTGCTCCCTGTTGACAGAAAAAGTAGAATAAATGTTGCATCCATGAAATTATGAAGAAGGAAGAAGAGACGGTGCTGGCGGTGTTCTTGTCACACCTCAAGCTGCAAGGCTATGGCCACGGTGCACAAAGAGTGCCTCAGTGAGGGAAAGGGGGGCACAATTTGGGACCAGGGCCCTGTGAGGTTTCAGGCACACTCAGAGTCTTGGAAAGCAAAGTACAGATAAGTGGGGGGAGGGAGGCGCTGCTGGAATCATGCTGCCAGGCCACCCCAGGGGCTCTCTTGGGATCCACGTGCACGAAGTGCTTTGAGATTTAAGGAGCCCTACAGAGATCACACTGTCCTCTACCACCTTCCCACCGTAGCTCTGGCCACTCATGTTGACGGGACTGTGCCGAGAAGAACACCGGCTGCCAAGGCCTCGGGGCCAGCCACTACTTCTCCTCCTCGGGAGCCTTTCTCTGGAAGAGAGGCCACAAGGCATCTCCAGGGATGTAAGTTACGTCACTGTCATGTGTAGGTCTAAGGACCCCAGCAATAATTATTCAATGGGCAGATGGGGAAACAGAGGCACAGAAAGGGTAAGAGGCTGCCTCAGGTAACAAAAAGTCAGTGGCACAATGAAGCCATGAATCCAATGAGGCATCCCCCCTTTGCAGATCTGAGGAACAAGGCCACAGGTGGGCCTCACGAGGGGGAGCACTGCAGAAGGAGGATGGTGGGACAGTGTGGATCTGTGTCACACAAGCATCGAGCATGTGTGTGCCCTCTCCCTTTCAGTCCCACAACCCTCCCTGTCTGTTGGTCTGCCATCCCCTTGGGTTAGAGGACTTAGGTGCAAAACCTTCACCCAGATGCAAAAACAAAACAAAACGGCAGGTGGTTTGAGGTGATGCATACGTTCACTGGATGTAATCCATATGCTATTGAAGCGTCACATTCTAGCCCAGAAATGTTCGCAACCATTGTCAAAAAGAAAAGGAGAAAGAAGAGAGGAAGGGGGGAGAGGGGAGGAAAAGGAAAGCTTAAAATTAATGAATGCAGCATTTCCTAGCTAATGTTTAATATTTTGTAACTAAGGAATGATGTGGGGCAGACAAAATTTAGCCTTCAATTAACTTCTGGGCATAACATCAACATAAAGCAAAACTTAGCCTTCACCTAAATGTATTCTGCTAACTGCTGTGAGATTTTAAGGGTTCTCACCACAAAGATGATTATAGAAGATAATGCGTAGATTAATTAGTTCAATAGAGCCAATCCACTGAATACAATGAATACAAAGTCCAAAGCAGCATGTTGTAAATGGTAAATATAGGGGCCAAGGAGATGGCTTGGGGCCGAGGAGATGGCTCAGTGGAATAAGCACTTCCCTGGCAAGTGCAAAGGCCTGAGTTCAATCCCTGGTTCCACAAAAAAAAAAAAAAAAAAAAAAAAAAAAAAATCAGTGTAAATGGTAAATATATACATAAAATTGTCAATTACATGACAAATTCTAAAATAACACATGGAGGTAAAGGAAGGAACACAGCACCTTGACCATTACATCCAAGCAATGTGCAACCAGAAAGATGAGGGAAGAACGAAGCGGAGAGCCAGTTCTCTGCGCTGCTGGAGGTGGAATGGCCAGGTGCCAACCAGCTCTGGGAAAAACCCCAGCCTGTGCTGAGACAGGCTGGCACCTGGGGACAGGTGGAAACCAAGGAGATAGTGAAGTCTGGCCCCAGGACAGTAGTAGGAGTACAGCAAGGACCAGAGCAAGAAGACCAGTCCCCGTGTCTCCCACAGCCCCAGCAGCACAGGACAAAGGGCAGGGAGGTCAGTAGGGAGCAACCAGCAGGCTGACACTCAAGGAACTCCCTCCGGAGAGCTGGGCTCCAGAGGTCAGTGTATCCCCAGGGTGCCAGCATCGGTGGATGACCCATGTCTCCCCAGTGCCTCTAAAGCACTACGAAGATCCCAGCGTGGTAGCACACACCTGTAATCGCAGCAGTCAGGAAGCTGACACAGGAGGACTGTGAGGTTGGGTCAGCCCTACCTAGCAAGTTCATCAACAGCATCATGAGGCCTTGTCTCAAAACAGAACAAAATAAGCCACATAAATCTGTAGACCCCTACCCTTCCTTGGAGGCATAACTGCCTCTCCGGGCCAAAGGAAGGACACTGGAATTTGTCTAAGTATAAGTAATCAAGTTTATATGGAACCTACCAAAATGAATTTTTGATTGTCAGAACAGGCATTCCAAATGGCCATTAGATTGGCTCATAGAAAACCACAATTCTGGTTCCACGTCACCAAGCACACAGGGTGAGAAATGCCACCCACCGGCCCACTTGACCCAACCTCCTTCTCCCGTGGCACCAAGAAAGGAAGGCCCCAGAACCTGCTTGTGGAGGCAGAAGGCAAGATTTGCCAACCCAGCCTTGGGGAGCAACTAGGGGGACCCCTGGGGCTTGAAGCATGCCCCTCCCCCAGCTCAGACCCCACAAAGGGAGCTGGGGTTGCAGCAGCTGACACTGAGGAATGGTCATGCTGAGCCAGCCTCTCCTGGGAGGCCAGGACTCAATCTGGTGGGTGGGGGGAGTGGACACTGGCAGTGCTAGTGGCCTCACCCCGTGTCTGCCTTCCCGACACTCTTCTGTATTCCCACCTGCATCTGTCCAGAGCTATAGAGGGGTGCCAGCTCTTAGCCTACGGTGGTCACACCTGTCTGGTTCTGGGGATGAATCCAGGCGCAAATGAGGACAAATGACCGCCTGGAGAACACATCTGTGGTTCACATAGGCGATGTCCCCACCCCCTGCACCCAATGCTGCACAGCCATCTGTGGGTTTCTTTGTGTGGTGTGAGTGTCCCCTGGTGGTCACATGTGGAATTTCAAGTCTTGTTAACTAGGATGCCAGGCAGAAACATCCCATCTCAGGGGCAGGAGCACCCCGACCACACAGAGGTTAAAACTAAGCATGCACCTGAGGACGTGGAGTGGAGAGATAGATACGGGGAGCACAACTCCCAGCCAGGAAGTATTGCATTCATTCCCCTGAACATTTATTGGGTACCTACTCTATGCTAGGCATTAGGAATACACAGACAGATGAACAAAATAAAACCAAGCATGGTGGCACACACCTCTCATCCTAGGACTCTGGGAGGCTGAGGCAGTAGGATTATAATACGCAACTGGAAAACCTAGCAAGACCCTGCCTCAAAATAAAATCAATGGACCTGTGGTGGAAAGGATGGGATGGAAGGAGGGGAGGGGAGGGAAGGGGAGGAAAGAAGAGAAGAAAAGAAGAGGAGAGGGCAGGACAGGACAGGACAAGACAAGACAAGACAGCATAGTCACATGCCTGGCTTTCTGGAATGTATGTGCTCTCAGAGGAGACAGATAACAAACATGAGCAGAATAAGATCATTATAAACTGTTGGGTGCTGTGAAAATTCATAAATTTCAGGAAAGAGTCCAAAATCCCTCTTAGCTCTTTCATTAAAGCTCATCTCAACCTCATCTCCCAGCGTTCAATTTAGTGGGGGCTTTGGGCCTCAGCCCCATGGAGCCCTATAAGCCCTGGCCCATGCCATGCCCCTGGCTGCAGAGCCCCCCGCTTCCTCGCCCTGGCAAATCCATGTGCCTGTGCAGGTAACCTCAAAGGTCACCTCTTCCTCGAGGCCGTTCCTGATAGTCCATGCACAGGACCAGCACACACGGAGCTTGTGCGCTTTGTGTAGAGCCCCACGGAAGGTCAGAAAGCAGCATCTATGAGCAATGGGTTTAGAGTCCAGAAGACTGGAGTGCAGAAGGCAACACTGACTCCTAATTTTGCAGTTTTGAGCACATTTTGTTGTTTGTTTGTTTGTCTGTTTTGTAGTTCTGGAGATTGAACCCAGGGTGTTTGCACTGAGCTTCATCTCTGACCCTTCTTTGCTTTTATTTTGACACAGGGTCTCACCAAGTTTTTAAGTTTCCCACACCGGGTTCTATCCTGGAACTCTCCTGCCTCAGCCTCCCATAATGCTGGGATTACAGACAAGTGCCACTACACCACACTTTTATTTCTCTTAACCTTTCTCAGTCTCCATTTCCTTGGCAGAGAAAAATGAGGATTACAATGAGATCCATCTCCTAGCTGTGCAGCGTAAGCACACTAAAGTCAGTAAAGCTCATGGAGCATTCCCTGGCCCAGAAGAAAACCTTTAGGGAAATATTAACTTCTAGTGTCACTGACATTAGCATCTGGGGTCACTGGTAGTGTCATTGTGCCCATGTTCAAGATTAGCAACTGCTTGATGCCTGGAATCCCAGTGGGCTGTGACTGTCCTGCTCTATCTTACCCTGCTGAGTGGGACTTTTCCTATTGTCCCAAAATTGATGCCTTGGGGCTGCAGCCAGAGCAGTAGCCAGTGTGCTCAGCCAGCAGCAAAAGGGGTGGGAGATGGAAAACCGTTACCTACCCTCTGCCACCTGCCCCTCCCACTCCCAGCCCTACAGTAGGAGGGACCATGTAAATGCAGGGTCATGGGGGAGGTGCGGGGGTAGGAAGGAAGATGCAGACCTCACTCTGGCCCCTTGATATGGACCACAGAAAGGCCACCATGGACAAAGGCAGTGACTGAAGGCAGGCCACCCTCCCTCTCCCTCCTTCTCCCTAATCTTCCTTCCTCTTTGCCTCCTCCCTCTCCTCCCTCCAGCTGATACTACAGTGAGGGACAAGTAGGTGTAAAACAATGTGAGACGGAAGTTTTAGACTAAAGCAAACCAGGCTTTTTCCCTGTCCAGGCAGGCAGGGAAGAGACAGGAAGCTAGGCTTGGAAAGGGCAAGGCTGAACAGAGTGAGTCACCAGTGAGAAGACAGTGAGCTATTTCCTGTGTCTTCCCAGAGGTCAGTGTCCAGTGCTCCATCCATCTGTCCATCCTTCTGTCTGTCCACCCATCCATCCATCCACCCATTTATCTTCCCACTCAGTCACTCACACATATCTCCATTCACCCATCCACTCATCTACCCACCCGTCTGCTTATCCTTCTAGCTTCCCTTCCTTGCCTTCATCTGTAGTGATGGAGTTTCTCCTACACAGACACAGGAGACCCCATCTTACCTAGATGGGTGAAGTTGGAGAGTCAGGCATGAAACATTTATTTGATAAGTGCCAGGAATAAAGAAAAGCTAGGGTCCCTACAAGAGAAGGTCATGGGAGTTGGGTCAATTTCATGAAAGAGGGCTACAAAGTCTTCCTCAGAAAGCTGAACCCCAAAGGGTGACCATCCCAGGGAGAATCAAGAGAGGACAAGAAAATATGTTGGCTGAGAGATAGTAGGAGCCAACTCCATGGGGAAAAAGCCTCTTCCCAAGGTACTCAGCAGGATTGCAGAGGGTGGGCTTGGGGAGGGCAGAAGAGGAAGGACTGAAGGGGCTGGGATTTAGAGCACTGTCATCCACTCTCTTTATAATGGGGTTTGTCACCTCTAGAACCTGGCAAGGGAATTCTCTGTGTGCCAGCCACATTTGGAGAGACCATTGTTGTCTTGCATAAATTATCTTGAACCCAGGTTCTACTTACTTGTCCCCAACCCCAGGAGAACATTTACAGAAGCTGAAAGGATTTAAGAAGCAAGGTAGCCCGATCAGGTTGTGTGGTCACCTGACCTTAGGCTCTGATTGAGGAACAGGCATCATGGGCTGGTTTATTCCTCATCGCTGGTTTATTCCTAGCAGCAGGACAGAGAGCCTTCTGTGACGCTTCCCAGGAGTAGCAAGCTGGGGCCTATGGTACCCTTTGAGGGACACAGCTCATTGGTAAAACACTTGCTGAGTATGTACAAGGCCCTGTCCCACAAAACAGGAAGAGAAAGCAGGCTTGTTTGAGAGCCAAAATTGGTGACACATGCCTGTAATCCCAGCTACTGGGAAGGCTAAGGTGGAGGAATCTCTAGCTGGTGGCCAGCCTAGTCAACACAGAAAAATTTTAAAAATAAATTTTAAAACAAAATTTTTTAATTTTAAATCCTAAAATGAAAAGAATAAAGCAAGCTTCGTGGAGACCAGAATGTGTTTTGGGTGCATATTCAGATGATTGATTTTGTGTGTGGCCTTGGCTGGGTCACAGTGCCCAGACATCCGGTCAAACATTATGCTGTATGTTTCTGTGAGCACGTCCTTAAACAAGATTAACAGTTAAGTCAGTAGACTTGGAATAAAACAGCTAGCCCCATCATGTGGGTGGGCCTCATCCGGTCAGTTGAAGGCCTGAGTGGAACAGACTGACCTCCCCGGAACAAGAAGGAGTTCTACAGCACACACTTCTGCACTTGATCTACAGCATCTGCTCTCCGGGTCTCCAGCTGGCTGGCCCATGCTGCAGATGTTGGGCTTGCCAGTCTCCGCCACCATATGAGCCAACTCCTCAAAATAAATCTCTGTGTGTATGTACACACATACATGCACACACACACACACATGTCCAGGGGATTCTGCTTCTCTGGAGAACTCCACCTCAGGCAGAACCCAGAGATTTTGACTGTCCTCATCAGGCTACCAAGCTCCCCTGGGAGAAAGAGGGGGCAGGGTAAAAATGGTGGGCCACCGCTCAGTAGACAGCCCCTGTCAAAGAGTTTCTGGAAGGTTCTCCCAGTGATTTCCACCTACATGTCATTGGCTTCCCCATGATGCAGGAGTAAAAATATTTCCTTGGACCATTTGCCGATGCAGTACAGTGAGGCTCTGGCTGATTCAGACCTGGGGGAAGCAGAAACCTGGTTTGCTACTGGTGACTCAGCTACCTAGATGGTCTGACAGACAAGATACCCAGCTGTGTCCTCTTCTTTTCCCACAGCCTGGGGACAGCTTGCTGGCTAGGAAACTGGACACCTAGGGGCAGAATTGTCCCATCTCTGCTATCACTTGGGGGCATGACCTTGGGCAGGATGTTGGTAACTCTAGGCTTCCAAGCCCCAGCCTGAGGGTGAAGGAAGTGGTTGTTTCAGTACCCTTTCTGCTTCACAGTGCTAATTCCACGGTGCTAACTCTGAAGGCTCACCCCTCTTGAGACCTGGCTCTGCACCAAGGTCCCACTATGAAAAGGCTCATGCAGACACTGGGGGAGGTTCTGTGGTAGATGCTTGCTTAGCATGCACAAGGCCCTGAGGTCCACCCTCAGCACCAAAAAGAAGGAAAGGAAAATGGTACATACACCACATGAGTTCTAGGACCCCTATGAGCAGGCATCTCTTGGGATTAGGAATGATCTAAGCAGAGTAGCTCCCCACCAGCTATGAAGCCAGAGAACCTGAGTCTAAAGGTCACCACCTGAGCTGACTCCTGCCCCTCAAGGGAGCCTCAGACACCCTAAGACCACACTGTTGGGCCCTCGGCTGCATCACTGCCTCTGATAGTTCACCTTAGACGCCACAAACACAAGGCTGTTTATTGCAGTGCATGGCGCAGGGGACTCAGAACCTAACGGCTTGGTTAGAATGTCCCTTCCAAACTGATGGTCCCATTTCCTTGCCGTTGTCACAGTAAAAGGTGGGACCTTTAAGAAGTCATTAACCACAAAGGCTCCACCCTCGCAGGTAGAATTAATGTCATCATAAAGGGCTTTAATTTCATGAGGACAAAGCAAGAAGGCCCCTTCCCAGTGCTGGCATCTTAACTGAGGACTTCCAGAACCCCACGGAAATAAAGTTCTGTCCTTTACACACTACCCAGATGTGGGATTCTGGTACAGCCGCACAAAACAGACTGAGACACTGACCATAAGCCCTGTAGTGGGCCGGCTCCTTGGCGTCTGTTTGCAGGTTGATATTCTCCTGCCACTTGCTTCCTTCTCAGTCAAAGGTGAGAGCAGAGCCCAGAGCAAAGAGGGCGCTGCCACTGAGGCGCACTGCCCCTGCCCTGTCTCCAAGCCAGCTCAGCCCTGTGCTTATGCAGGTACCTTGAAGGGCCCTGGCACAGACCCAGAATTTAAAAAGGATTCAAGGTGTCTGCATTTTACAGATAAGGAAACTGAAGGTGCTTTGTACATGGGCCTTTGAGAAAGCAAAAAAGTATAGTACCCACTCTTCAGGTGTGTTTTTGGTTTTAGTTTTACCACAAACCAGATCAAGGCAGTTCTTGGAGGGAGGAGGAGCAGCACAGTGACACTGCAAGGGGGCAGACAATCTGCAGACACAGCAGATATTTTTGGAGCACAGTGGATCTCAACAAGGAGCCTGGCTTCTGAGCACTGTCCCTGGGGGCACCTAGCCACCGGAGACTTGATTGCAGGGACTTAGACCCTGTAATTATCCAGGTGTTGGTTGCCATGGCAACAGGAATCAAGCTATAAAGTCAACATGATCTTGTTTATTCCATCAACCTGTGAATCTAGAGGGAATTTAGGCAAGTCCACAGTATTTGATTCAAAACAACATTCCATTCCCCATGTAGACTAGATAATAAATGGCTCCTGCGCTACCATTTTGACAGAGGTAAAAAGTCCTTTAACCCTAGAACTACAGTTACAAATAAATCAATCAGTAGATTTTTGTGTTAGTCAACTATTGTCATAGTAATGCCACATAACAAGCCATCCAGTGGCTTAAAACAAGAAACCTTTTTGTCTTTCATTCTTTGGTTTGGCTGTGAATTTGCTGATCAAGCTGGGCTCTCCTGAATACTATTTGGGTCCCTGTCAGCTGCCTATATCTCTCTTCCTCCTTGGCCCTGTCCCTCCCCAGGGCACAAGAGGCCAGACCAAACCATATTTCTGTATGCCAATAATGAACTCACAAAGAAATTAGAAAAGTGATACCATTCACAATAGCATCAAGAAAAATTAAATACTTAGGAATTAACCTAATCAAGAAAGTGAAAGAAAAGAAAACTGCGACACTGTAAAACAAAGACATCCAAGAAGACATCAGGGGCCAGGGAGATGGCTCAATGGATTAATCGCTTCCCTGGCAAGTACAAGGGCCTGAGTTCAATCCCCGGTTCTGCCAAAAAATAAATAAGTAAATAAATGGTACCAAGAGGACATCAGAAAATGAAAAGTGATCCCTGTTCCTAGACAAGCACAACCAACATAGTCAAAGTGGTTATACTTTTAAATCTGATCTATAGATGTAATGCAGTCCCAATCAAAATGTCAACAGCATTCCTCACTGATCTAAAGAAAGCAATTCTAGAGTTCATATGGAACCAGAAGGTAACTGAAACAGCAAACTCAATCTTGGGGAGCAAAAGCAAAGCAGAAGGCACCACAATGCCAGATTTGAAGTTACTAAAAGCCTACAGTGATTAAAAACAGCACGATGCTGGCACAAAAACACACATGTAGATCAATGGGACAGAATAGAGGACACAGAGACAACTCTAAGCACATTCAGCTATTTGATCTTTGATGGGGGCCAAAAATCATTCATTGGAGGAAAGACAGCATCTTTGATAAGTGATGCTGGGAAATGTGGGTGTCCGTATGTAGAACACTGAGTCTAGACCCCTATGTCCCTCCATGTACTAAACTAAAATCAAAATGGATCAAAGATCTAAATGTTAAAACAGAAACAATCAGCTGGAAGATAACATACGTACAGCTCTTGACAACATAGGCAAAGGTGAGCATTTTCTGAACAGAACCCAGCTGCACAAGAAATAACACTGACATCAACAAGTAGAATCAAATTAAAAAGCTTCTGCCTACCAAGGGAATAACCAAAAAGACGACCTACAGGGTGGGGAAAATTTTTGCCAGCTATTTTTTCAGACAGAAGCCTAACATCTAGGATCAAAAAAATTAGACACATCCCCCAAAAAAAAATCCAAAACTAGGCAACCAAAATAAATAGATACTTCTTAGAAGAAATATGAGTGTCCAATAAACACATGAAAAATGTTCACTATCTCTGGCCATTAGAGAAATGCAAATTAAAACAACCCTGAGATTCTATCTCACTCCAGAAAGAACGGCTATCACCAAGAACTCAGACAATAACAACTGCTGGCAAAGCTGCAGGGGGAAAAAAAATCCTGCATTTTTTGGTGGGAATATAAACTAGTTCAACCACTATGAAAATCAGTATAGAAATGCCTCAGACATTCCATTTGACCCAGCTATTCCTCCTTCTGGATATCTTCAGAAAAAATTAAAAACATGATCTTAGAGTGCCAAGTTTGTAGCAGCACAATTCATAATAGCTAAATCTGGAGATGGCCTTCATGCTCACCTACAGGTGACTAGAAAAGAAAATGCTACCTCTGCTCGATGGAGTACTACTCTGCATACAGAAGGGCACACTGGAGTCATTTGTAGGAAAGTGGGTGCATCTGGAGACCGGCATGTGGAGTGAAATAAATCTGACACACAGCTTGAGTATCACGCAGTTTATCTTATATGAGAAACTCAAAATACAAAAAAGAGCAAAATAATAGTGAGTAGGGAGATGTTTTCCAAATACAAGGGCAAGAAGAGATGAAGGGGTTGTAAAGGGAGGGGAAAGGAGATGGGAAACAAGAATAGAAGAAAAAAAATGGAAATAGAGCTTTTGCTTTCCTGCATATATATATATACCAGGGATTGAACTTGGGATTTTGCACTTGCCAGGTAGGTGATTATGCCACTGAGCTATATTCCCAAGCCCCTGAATATATTTAATAATATAGATAGATAGATAGATAGATAGATAGATAGATAGATAGATAGATATAGATATTTGTCTAGATCCATATATCCAGCTTTTTTCTTCACAAACAGGAGAACCCTTACAATAATAGACTTTCTAAAATAGATACTACTAAAACAGAGATTTCCAAATAAATATTCTATACAAAGGAAGCTTTCTGTGGTAACATTTGAGGTGAAGTGAGAAGGGGGACAATGAAACAGGAACATAGGGGAGAAGGTGCAAGGAATAGCTTTACTGTTTGTAATAGGAAACGCAACCACAGGACAATGAAAGGAGAAAGCGAGATAAGACAAGCAGTTACCCACAGCAAAAATGGATATTCGGGGGTAGTAAGCAGAAGGGCATGATGAGCCAGGGGCCTGAGAAGCTGGCAGGATGCCCTCTTGAACTGCACAGTGTGGATCTGTAGGCCCACACCCATCCCACACTCCCTGGGGAGAACATGGAGTTTCAAGGTGACAGTCACCTGACTTCTGGCCCACACCTACACTTCTCATATATGTGGCCTCAGATCCCACTTATGTACAACAGGGATCAGCGGGGGCCCCCAAGACTGAAAGAACCCTGCATCACATGTCTTAGCACATAAGAGCCCCTGCCAACAGAAGGGGCCCATCTCTCCTCTTCCAGGTGGCTGCTCTGGGGACCCTTAGTTGCAAATGTCATTTGTCTGGGAGACTTTGCTGGCCTAGACCCAGTTCCCAGGGTGTTCTCTGAGTGCTAATCTGCTTTATTGCACACTCAGGGCAGGGAAGCAAGCAGCTAAAGCATGTTGGAAAAGCATCCCAGACCCCAACCCCACCCAGATCCAAGAGAACTAGGAGCCACTGGCACTTTTCAGTCTGAGGATTAATCCAGCCAAACAAGTTACTAATGTCAGGAAACAACCAGCCAGAAGCAGGGATGGAAAGATGCCGTGTTTCTGAGTGCTTGGGCCCTGGGGGCCTAGAAAGGGGTGGTGGTCCTCCAGGCAAGTCATGTTTACTTTCTTTTTCGCCAAGGAGTCAGAGAAAAACTGCTGAGGAATTGCTGTACAACAGAGCTGGAAAAGGACACTTCCTTCACTGCTTCCCTTTATTGCTGAGAACACAGGGCACCAAGGAGAACTCCATGAGAAAGCTCTGCAGACATCCACGTAGCAAGTTAAACGCAAGCCAAGAGAGGGGAGAAAGGAAAAAAGAAAACCAAAACCCATAAAAAATTCTGTTTATAGTTATGTACACAGAAGTCAGGGTTCATGTCATCTACCAGGAAACAGGGCTTCTGTTGGTTGAAGGTCAGCGTTTGTGTGTGTGCGTAAGCGCGCATGTATGTGTGTGTGTGTGTGTGTGTGTGTGTGTGTGTGCACCTCTATGTGTGTCTCTGTACATGTGTATATGTGCATGCACAGCTTATGCAAATCAATTCTCCACATGATGGAGATTAACATCACTGAAGTGCATCTGGTCACTCCATCAAGCTTCTCATGGAGAAGATTTGGGATCAGGACCCCAGGAACAGTCCTGAGGGCTCACAGGAAGAGGGCACATGGGTGCTCATTTTGGGGACCACCTCTGCAGACCTCACTTGAAGAAAATCCCTCCAGCCCTTTGGTACATTTCTGATATGTTCAATTAGTGTAAGGAGTTGGCTGGATGTGTTCATTTTCTACTTCTCCCTCCAAATTGTGCAAGAGCACCCATACATCCATCACAACTGTAGTGAGGGTAGCTATATGCTTTAGCTTTAGGGAATGAAAATGCAGAATTTTGTACTTTCTTAAACCAGCAAATGTTACATAAATAAAGCAGAAAATAGAGAAATAGAAGAGCCAGAAGGCCTGCCAACATTTTGGCCCTAGCCTATCAAGGTCAGCGAAGACTCAGGACATAGGAGAACCTGTACTGCAACATCATGAAACTCAGTTGAGCTCCAAATTTTCTGAACAAGGAGATCATGGAGCCACAGAGGAAAGAGATTGAAGTTCTATAGTGTGCCTGGGGAGAGTCACATGGAGAGAAAACTTTCTCTCAAGCTCTCACAGAGAGCAAACTGGTCAAGCATTGGCTGTGACTCTTCCACATGGATGACACAAACAAAGGATCTACAGAATAATGTACAGGACTACAAGATAAACCCTGAGGGGACTTTACTGACCACATAAGAAACATAAAGTTCATGTGTTGGTATATAAGTCTTGCTCTATCTAGGTCTTAACCATCCAGCAGAAAAGTATAAAAATGAAGTATACATCGCGGGGCCATAATATTAAGCTGAGCTGTAAATGGCTATGGTCGACAACTTCTTTGAATAACTCACTATTGTTGTGGAAAGCGGTTTCCACAAAACAAGCTGGAAATGCTCAGGTGCACTTCCTAATGCGCTTCCAATGCCACTGGGGGCCTTTCTTGTGACCCAGACTACTTCCTGTCATGGAAGGAAAAGGGGACAAAGTACCAGACCAAGCAAAACCCTCAATATCTGGACTTGGGTAACAGACACAGTACAGCTTTTGGGTGCATTGAGTACTGTACACCCACCAGTCATATTGCACTTTCGGAGTTCTTTGACAGAACCTTGAGAGAAACAGTGAACACCTTGAGAGAAAGAGTGGCTACATCTTGGGGGGGGCTGCCAGAAGAAGGTTGTACACTGTGCACAAAAGCAGGGCTCAATCCCAGTGGCCCCTGGAGAATCTTCCCCACCTCTTGTGAGCTCTTCTGACTCTGTCCTGGAGCCTCCTAAGACAGGCTCTCTTTTCCCTATCTATTTACATACAGATGTGGATACATCACATAGATATACACAAAGGGCTATGACAGCAAGAAGCAGAAGCAGAAGAGAAGAAACCCACCCCCAGCACAGCACGACTGCCATTCCACCAATGGGAGGTGCTGCCTCCTCTTCTCTGTGAAAATCCTCTTCTTAGTGGGCAGGGCTCCTTGAGACTGCCCACCCTAGACTTTGAAATCAGCCTTGCCTGAGGGTGGCCCAAAAGAAAACAAGTTTTTTTCTATTATTGCTTGTAAGACACCTTTAGCATCTGGTTTAGTCATTCAGTAAAAACATAACAAGTGGATCAAGACACCATAGCCATTGGCACGAAGATATTTGGTCTTGCATGTGCTGCTCCGGCCTTCTCTACCCATCTCAGGACACATAGCAGACAGGCAAATCTGGGACTCAAAAGAACCAGAGGACAGTGCAGGATGAGTGAGACACCTCCAGGAGTTAGTGACAAAGCTGCAGTGGCTCCTAAATCCATCTTGTGGCTCTAGGGAGGCTTTGGCTCCTTGGCTGTCCTCTGCTCCCATAATTCACAAGTATATACAGACAAGATGCTAAAGTGTCCTCCATCTTCCCTGAGAAGCTGGGGCAAACTGGAATGGGGAAGAAGAAGGCAAAAGTAGGGTCTTTTCAACTAACAAGTCTTGGTCCCATGAAAACCTAAGATAATGGCCAAGTGGGAGGAGACAGAGAGGGAGAAAAAGGAATCATCTGGAAGGCCGTCAAGCAATTGTAGCTTCTCTGTATGTTCCTGTGCCTGTCCTGTGGTCTGACTTCTGAAGACGAACCCCCCAGCACACAAACACACACACACATACACACACACACACACACACACACCCTCCCCATCTGCTTGACAAAAAGTTCCAAAGCCCCCAATAACCCCCAAAGTGGTTTTTCCTCCTTTTGGGAAGTACAGGGTGAATGGTGGTCTCTGCCTTATTTTCCCAAGCTAGGGATAAGGAGATGACAGATGAGTAAGATCAGCCTCAGGAGGCTGGCAAAAAGGACCCATGTTTCTAGGGACAGCGCTGGGGCTTCAAGCCACAGTGTCAAAAAGGCTTGTCGGGCATGCTGGCTTTGGCATCCCCAGTGGCTGCCTTGCAGGTGACATTGTGATTGTGCTTGCAGAGGCAACCTGGACCATGCAGGAGGTTGTAGCCATGCTGGGCCAACTTCATGCAGCTGGTGTGAGCAGGTACAAAAGCAGGCAGGGCTGCACCACAGAGACGGAGCCCACGAAGGACCAGAGGGTGCAGCAATTGGAGCAGGAATGGCGATGGTCAGCAAAGGAGCACTCATCATCCTCAGTGCAGTGGTAGAATATGCTTGCACCAGGCACAAATATATGTGCTACAGTTGACCAGGGTCTGGTCTGAGTAGAAGCATTCCGCAATCAGTAGTTGCTGATTCAGCAAGAGGGCAGTGTCCAGGGAACTAAACATTCCTTGCATTTGCACTTCTCCGACAAGTAAGAAGTGCTTGCTCAGCTCTAGTGGGACCAGAGGGCCCTTGAGATCCAGCCGCTTACAGTGGACCAACTTAGGCTGGAAGCACACAACCCTGGGCAAGGCCTGCTCAGGCATGGGCAGTAGGACCGTGTGACCTAGAAGCTGCTGGTCAGAAGAGGTGCTGGTGCTGGTGCTCACAGAGCTGGGGTGCCCACTGAAGGAGATCCAGTGATGGGTGACATCCTGGTCACAGTGCGCGGGTGTCAGGGCCAACTCTGGAGCCCTACTTGGGGATGTTTCTACTTGGGGAAATAGACCAATGGTGGTCTACACAACCATTCTTTGCACAGCTGGTCTTCAACCAGCTAGTGGGCAGAATGGAGAGTAGGAGCTGGAGCAGGCTATGGGGAGCCAGCTATCAAGAAGGGGCTGTACCACGACAGCTAGGAGTCATAGGGACACTGTGGGATTGGGAGCTCCACGGAATTGCAGGCTCTAGACTGCTCTGAGAAACAGGCTTGTAGGGGCCTTTTTTGAAAAAAAAAAAATATTTATTTATTTATTTATTTATTTATTTATTTATTTATGTGTTTGGTACAGGGTCTCACTATGCAGGGGCCAGCACAGCATGCAGTACTGAGGATTGAGCCCGGGTCCTTGCACTTGTCAGACAGGTGCTTAGACTGCTGAGCTATCTTCCCAGCCCAAGGGGCCTTTGAGGAGCTGCAGAGTCCTAAGTATTGCTTCTAGTCTGGGTAAATTCCTGGCATTTATACCCTTGTACTCGCAGTCACTAGCTGGGACCACAGGGTCCCAGCACACTGCAGTACCAACTCCTTGCTGTGAGCTCCACTTGCTGCCTCGGCAACAACGTTGCCACTCGGACACAGAGCTTTTGTGACTGGGAAGGAGGTCCAAGGGTGGAAGGAGAGTACAAGGTGTCCTCACCAGAGACCTCACACCGAACTCTCTCAGGGCTCTGGATGCTCCTGTTAGCCTGTCATTACCTTATTCTTTCTTTTCAACCTTTTTTTTTTTTCCAGTACTGAGAATTGAACTCAGGGCCTCATGCTTGCCAGGCAAGCACTGTGCCACTGAGCTACATCCCGGGTCCTATTGCCTTATTCTTTCTTAAGGTTTCCTGTGTTTATCTTTAACTCACAGCTCAGACTCATAGTGACCCTTCTGTCTCAGCCTCTCCAGTGCTGGGATGTACACCACCATGCCCAGTTTCAGTGGCTGGCTTGCCACAGGGCCAGCACAGCATGCAGTACCAGAGATTGAACCTGGATCCTTGTGCTTGCCAGGTAGGCACTTAGATTGCTGAGCTATTTCTCCAGCCCCTTTGCAGGTTCTTCTTCTCTCTGTCTTTTTTTTTTTAAAAAAAAATTTATGTATTAGGTACAGGGTCCCACGACGTAGCTCAGCTCAGACTCACAATGATCCTCCTGTTTTCAGCTTCCCTAGAACTGGAATTACAGGCCTGTGCCACCATGCCCAGACTCAGTGGCTGGCTCAGTGCACCCTGAGGGCAGGGCTGGCATGGCATGGGGGACAGAGGATCAAACCCTGATCCCTGCACTTGCCAAAGTAGGCAATTAGTCCACTGAGCTATCTAGCTGGCCCTCTGAGCAGGTTCTTGACATTGTCCCAGAAAACCATTTCAGGATGTGTCAGTGAGAGGCTCAGGCTGATTTATTAGGCAGAGTTAAAAGTAAGAGAAAATCGGGGAGGGACTCTAGCTTGAAGAGCTGGGGCAGGCCCAGCTCTGAGGGAGAGGATCAGGCTGGCCCATCAACAGAGGAATGAAACCAGTTTTTATAGGTTTCTTGGGGTGGGCTGGGTCTGGCTGATCACGAGCTCAGCTCTGAGTTTGCAGGATGGCTTGGGAGGAATCCTTATTGCTTAATCCTGTCTCCATGAGATGAGAGTTTCTGCTGAGGGCCCATCTCACTCTTGTAGAGGCTCTGCTGGAATCCAGGATAGCCACAGGTTTAAGACAATGACTGAAGATTTCTGGGTTCTCATCAGTGCTGGAAAGGCCCTGTACATCTCTTATCTTTGGGTCATGGGTTTTGAAGTAGAGTTGAGGTAGGTTATATAATTTAGTGAGGACTAATCAACCTTGTATTTCTAGCTTTTAGACAGGTACTCCCCAAGTGGTCACCATGCCCATATGCAGAGCTGGCAGGGATCTGAGACATCACGTGTTAAAGCCATAAAGGACACAGATACAAAATGAAAGTCACACCTTGATCTGCCTCCTCCCCAAGGTGGGGATTGAACTTGGACCTTTCTACTGAACTATATCTCCAGCCTTTATTTTGAGACTGGGGCTTGTTAAGTCACTAAATTGCCCAGGTTGGGTGCAAATTTGCCATCCCCCTGCCTCAGTCTCCTAGAGTGCTAGGATCACAAGAGTGTGTCACCTCTCCAGGCTCTGTGTATACCTATCTTTTGGATATCTGTAGGCCCAAATGAATGGTCACTGTTTTTCTTGTTGCTTTTGTTATAGTAAAAATAGCCTTAAAGTCTCTAAGTCAGAGTAAAACACAAATCATGCTTTCACTGAATGACAGGTTGAGGGCCCAGGAGTTTATCCTTTTACCTATGGCAATGTCTGTCGGTGCCAGTACAATGTCATTTTCTGCCATGAGCACTCCCCTGCTAAGAGGATGATGGTAGTGACAGTGGTGGTTGTGAGGATGATGGTTATGGCGTTGATATCAGTTATGGTGGCGGTGGTGACGGAAGTAGCTATGTATTGTCTCTCTGGCACCTGGGTCCCTTGACATCTATCTCAATTTTGTTACTCCTCACTCTTTGGCTTTCAAGGAAAACCTTTAGGGTTTCCTGTGTAGCAGAGAAAGACAGGGTATCTCACAAGATGTTGCTTCTCTGACAAGAACCAAGAGAGACCTCCTGGCCTCAGTGGTGGAAAGGTAAGACCCTCCCCTCACCCAGTGAAAGGCACTCCCTTCTCCCCAATCCAGGGAACTCTACTAGGCACTCATGCACACTCCCCTGGTGAGAGGATGGCAGACTGCCTGTGACCACAGGGAACCCTAAGGCCGCTGAGCTGCTGAACCCCTCCCACGCATCCAGCCCAGCAGTCAATCCTGTGGCTGCTCCCTTCTCTAGAGAGCTCCCACGGACCTTCTGCTTCTCATTGCAGCTCTAAGCCCTGCTGTGGGACTCTGCCTCCCGGCTGTGCCTTAGCTGAGAAGATGGAACAGGGCACGAGTTAGGAGGAGCATTCAGTGCACTCCTCTTATTCCCTAACAATTTTTAAACACGTGGTAACCTAAGAAAGCATATCTGTGGGCCATCTCCTTATAAATCTGTTTGATTTATTCTTTTAGGAACTATGTTACACAATTATATAGATATACCTTAATTTATTTAATCAGACATTTTAGAGAAGGGTCTGTTATATTGCCTAAGCTGGCCTTGAATTTCTAGACTCTTGAGACTATCTTGCCTCAGTGTCCCAAGTAGCTAGACTTCTACCATAATGCCACTTGTTTTGTTTTCTTTTTTGGTGCTGGTGATAAAACCCAAGACCTTAGACATGCTGCACAAGCTCTACCAGTGACATACACCCATAGCCTCCTTGGTTTTTAATTTCTAATATCCTATGACGTATCATCCTTGGAGACTGCTCATCTTCATGCATTATCATTACTCTAAATTTGCAGTATCAGATTCACAAAAACTCTGTGATAATAAAAATAACCTTGTTACAAGTATCTATTATGAGTATCTATTAAGTGCAAAGCCCTGGGATAGGTATTAATATTTACCAGAGTCTTGCTTTTGGTCCTGATTTTACAGATAAGGAAACTAAATCTTGGAAATGTCAAGTGACTCATTCAGAGTCACACAGCACTAGGGATGCAGCCAAGTTTCCAAGCTTTCGTGCTTCCTCCCAGCCCACACCACCCATGGAGAGCGCACAAGGTCAGCATTCCTACCCATGCTTCACCCAACAAGCGGTATTAGCTACCTGGGCCACAGATTCTTCTGTTTCAGTCACCTCTTCCTCCCTCCCTCCCTGCAAAGCAAGAGAACAGATGGCATAATGTATGGGGAAGTACTTTAAAAATATAATGTGCCATATAAATGTAAGAGATTATTATTGAGTACACCGATAAGCTTGTTTATTTCAAGCACTTTTAGTCCCTTGACAAATGGGACAGTTATGTCTAGAGACCTCATCAAATTCTCAAATTAGATACCACTGACACCATATAATTTCTCCCATAAAATGCCATAATGTGTCACTAAAAAATGTAAGTGACCCTTTAAAATATTTAATGATTATATAAACACAGGCATCAGGCTATTTATAACAATATAAAGCTATGTGCAAATGTTGTCTTGAGCACTTACTGAAACTGTTATGTGAATTACTTCTTAATTTTTTTAACTAAGGGACAAGCTCTGTTTAAATTCTACAATTTTCTCTTTATTCAAATTTCCCTGTTTCCTGTCTCAGAAGCATCGTCTTCCTGCGCCTTTCCATGTTTTCTTCACTTCTGTCACAGTGGTTTTCTGTGGGAAGCCATTTTAATAAAGGAGCAGACTTCCTTTCTAATCATTTGTCAATGATCGTAGAGTACTGGATAATATGTTGACTCAGAATGCTGCAAATTTGAGGAGAAAGAATATAGCAGAATGGTGTTTGGTAGCTAAATTTAGTTTCTCTACTCTTTAAAATAAAATTTAGTTTCTCAGCAATTTACAATTCAGATATTTTCTGGAACATAACAACTTGTTGAAGAAAAAAAAGAGAGAAGCAGATTCCAGGAATCAGGAAGGAACCAACAGGAAAAACCAGAAGCTACACAGAAGTTGGAAAGAGGGTCCAACACAAAGAAAAGAAGAAAACACTTTTTTTAGACTTTCTCCCCAACTCTCATGAAACCAGTTTACCTAGAAGCAAGGTAAGAGCCCAGGGCTATGAGATCTAGGGAGAAACCACAGCAAAACCTACAGCCTTTGTGAACTATAGAGGCTTGCATATAGTGAGCAACAGCCAGAGAGGGATTCAAGGGTGACACTCACCATATTGCCAGAGTGCTCGATCAGGTGGCATTTCAGGAAGGGGTTGCTTATTTAAATTTGAGACTCAGAACAACTAGCAAACAACTTCACTTAGGGGTTCCTAGTGTTTCTCTCCCACCGTGACTGGATGAGAGACAGCCATGGTCAGGGCATAAACTAGAAAGAGATTCCTGAGTTTAAACTCAGGCCAGGTAGGACACAGGCCCCAGACCCTGCAGTGAGAAGCTAAGCCCAGCTTGAGTCATACTCAAGTAGCTGGATTTGAAAGTGCCTTCCAGCATTTAGTACTTGAGCCTGTTACCTGCTGCCAAAACCCAGTGATCTCTGAGGTCTGACTGTGTTCCCTGTCCACCAAAATGAGCAAGGGCACATCTCAGCATGGGTACTGCCACAGCCTAGGGTGAACAGAGGGGCCTCCAGAAGAAGGGGCACCCCACAAGCTGTTTATGACAAACCAATGGTCAATATTATATTAAGTAGGAATAAGTTGAAAGTTTTCCCTCTAAAATAGAAGACAAGACAAAGATATCTACTATCACCACTAACGTTCAACATGGTTATGCAAATACTGGCCAGAGCAATCAGGCAAGAGAAAGAAATGAAAAGCATATAGATAGGAAAGATGGCATTCAAATTATCATTATTTGTAGAAGACATGATCTATTACAAAGAAGACCCAAAAATTTTCACCAAAAGATTCATATACTTTATAACCAGATTCAGTAGCATAGCAGGATACAAAGTCAACACAGAAATATCAGTAATGATCCTGCATACAAACAATAAATTCACCAAGCAAGAAATCAGGAAATAGTGCCTTTCATAATAGCATCAAGAAAAATCAAATATGTAGGAATTAACCTAACCAAGGAGTACAAGACTTCTACAACAAAAACTACAGTACTCTGAAAAGGAGATCAACAAAGATCTCAGAAAATGGAAAGATATCCCCTGTTCTTACATAGGCACAACCACTATAGTCCAAATGGTCATATTCAAAAACTGACACACAGATTTAACATGATTCCAAAACACCGGTAGCATTCCTCACAGAACTAGAAAAAGACAATCGTAAAGTTCAAATGGAACCAGAAGAGAACTAGAATAACAAAAGCAATCCTGGGCAATAAAGACAAGGTAGGAGGAATCACAATCTGGACTTTAAGTTATACTATAAAGCTCTAGTGATAAAAACAGAATACTAGGGCTGGCCAGATAGCTCAGCGGACCAAAGCGCCTGTATCAGCAGGCTCAGGGACAAAGGTTCAATCCTCATCAACTGCCGCCTGGCTGAGATATCGATTGAGACTAAGCATGGTGGCACCCACCTGTAATATGTGTAGTGAGACCCTGTAGGCCCTGTACTGAGTATATTTAGAAAAATTTAAAAAAGAATGGTTTGGCAAACAAAAACAATTAGATCAATAGAACAATATGCAGGATTTACAAGCAATTCTTCTTTTTTTTTTTTTAATTTATGTATTTGGTGCAGGGTCTCACAACACAGCTGGAATTCACTGTTATTCTCCTGTTTTCAGCCTCCCCAGTGCTGGGATTACAGGCATGTGCCACCACGCCCCAGGCTGGCTCACTGCCTCAGCGTGTCCCAGGATAGAGCAAGTGTGGCATGCGGTACCAGGGATGAACCCTGGTCCTTGTGCTTGCCTCAGCAGGTGCTTAGTCTGGTGAGCTATCTCCTTGACCCTTTGCAAACAATTCTAAGCACATTCAGCTAATCTTTGACAAAGGGGCCAAAAACATACATTCTTTAACAAATGTGCTGAGGAAACTGGCTGTCCACATGCAGAAGATTGAATCTGGACCCTTCTCTCACCACGCACCAAACTGAAATTAAAGTGTATCAAAGATCTAAATAATAAAGGAGAAAGACTTAACCTGCTAGAAGATAAAATAGGCAAAACCCTTGAAGACACAGGCACATACAAGGACTTTTGAACAGAACCCCAACTGCACAAGAGATAACACCAAGAATCAACAAATGTAATCATATTTTTTTTTAAATCCCACCAGAGAAAACAACCAACAGAGTGGAGAGACAAATACAGAATGGGGACCAGGGGTAGGAGAGAAGCCAGCTACTCCTCAGATAGAGGACAAACATCTAGAATATATAAACAACATAAAAAAAAAAAACCCATAAAAGACTCCTGAAATGGAAAACTGCAATAAAAAGATACTTCTCAGAAAAAGAAATATAAAAGGATAAGGGACAATAAATACATGAAAAAAAACCTTCAGCATTTCTGGCCATTAGAGAAATGCAACTGAACACAACACTGAGATTTTATCACACACCAAAAAGAATGGCAATCATCAAGAAATCAGATAACAATAAATGCTGACAAGACTGCTTGGGGTGGAGGTGGGGGAGTCCCCTTCATTGTTGGAATGCACAACCACTACAAAATCAGTGTAGAGATGCCTCAAAACATCAAAACAAGAAATTCCATTTGACCCAGCTATTCCCCTCCTAGGGTTCTTCTCGCGAGTTAAGGGCGTAGTATACACTCAAACTATGTTTACAGCAGCACAATTCACAATAGCCACATTTTGGAAGTGGCCGTCAGTGAAAGGAAAAAGAAAATGTAGTATTTACGTGCAATGGAGTACAACTCCACCATAAAGAAGAACAAACATGAGTCATGAGTGGGAAAATGGCTGCATACTGGAACCATAATGGTAAGTGAAATAAAATAGACACAAAAGTTTAAACGCCACATAGTTTGTCTTATATGACAAATCCAAAACACAAATAAAGAGCAAAATAAAAGATAACTTTTTTAAAAATGGAAAGAGGGAGAAAGGGTAGGAGAAAGATACAGCTGGAAGAGAATTTAGAAGGGGACATAAAAAGAAAAAAATTAAACTTATGGAACACCTCAAATGTCCATCAGCAATAGTAAAGGTAGTCATACAATTCTGTCTCAGCAATACAAAACAATGATGTAATTGACAACTTATAACTTGCTGTGAATGTCCTAGGTTCCATCCCCAGTACTGAAAAGAAAAAAGCCAATCCTTGACTATCATGGTTCTTTGATAGAAAGAAAGGATTCCTTTAATCTTCACTTTACCCAGTGATCTCAACAGTGTAATGTGTGCAGTGTCTTACTACAGAGCTCAGACTCTGTAGTGATCCTCCTGTTTTCTGCCTCCCTAGTGCTGGGATTATGGGCATGCACTACCATGCCCGGACTCCACTGCTGGCTCAGCATGCCTGGGAGCAGAGGCTGTGTGGCATTTGGTGCCAGGAATCAAATGCTAGCTCCTGAATTTACCTAAGCAAGCACTTAGTCTGCTGAGCTATCTCACCGGCCCTAGGAATAAGCTTCTTGAAGTGAATCTTGAATCTTTCATATCTTCAAATTCCTCTCCAGAAGACCCCACTCCCTGTATATTTTCAGGATTATGTAAAGATTATTTATACAATTTAATAGAACCACTTTTACTTTTCTTTTTTTAATTGACTACACCCCTCTCTAGCCAGGAGGATATAGTTAGTAAAGCAGTAGAATTCCAGGCCACTCTCATGTGATTTTGGGTCAGTGGTTTTTGTGCTAGTCTTCATCATATTCACCTGTACCTGGGATAAGGTGGGTCAGGGACCAGATAATTTTTAAGACTTTGGTTCCTAAATCTAACCAATCACATAAGATTCTTAAGGGACACCTGTGTTCCTTCCAGGAGTTTTCCGATTCAGTACATCTGGCATAATCAAGAACTTCATAAGACCAGCTAACATTTACCAGAACTTATCAGTAAGTTATTTTCAGCAAACAAATGTTCTAAGTGTTTTACAAGTTCTCAGTTATATCTTCACAACCATGGGGGGGGGGGAAGTGCTTAAATTATGCAACCAATACTTCTAGTAACTTGTGGAGTGGGGAATTTAACTCAAGTTCAACAATTCCAGATCCTACTTTTCTCAATCACTATATTATGTAAGACTTCTCCTGGGAGCTTTGAGTGATTTTGATGATTAGCCAGCTTTTAGGAAAGCCACTGGAGGCCACCTAACTCTAAAAATGTATTCATTTGGGGGCTGGGGAGATAGCTTAGTGGAATAGGTGCTTGCCTGGCAAACGCAAGGTCCTGAGTTCGATCCCTGGTACCACCAAAAGAAGAAAAAAAAAAAAGGTCAAAACATAAAAGTATATTTGTTTGAAATGTATGGTCCATTAGCCCCACTGTTTGTGGAAGGAAAATGGTTTAGGAACAGCTTTATTCCTACACATAACAAGACTTGTTGAACCTCTTATTGGTGTTTCTCAGCTTGGGAGCCACGTCCCATTTTGGTCCGGCAGACTGCTGGTCTTACTGGATGACCCAACCTGAGAATTTCAGGGAGACTTTCTGTACACCTGGCACTTCTGGCCACGCCCTCCCGCGAAATCCCCAATTCCAAGCCGGTCCACCACGATTGACATATTCTTAGAGCAATTATAATTGGCAGTCGCAGACGACAGCTCCGCCTCCTCACCGACTCCGCCTCCCTTTCATTCTGAAAGAAAGAATCTCGCCCGGATGTCCAATAACAAGCGCCACCACCCAAAAAACCCCGCCTCTTTCGACGCCGACTCCGCCCCAAGGACGCTAGGAGCGCCCGCCCCCCACCCACGAGCTAAGCCAAGCGAAGAGCTATTTCGGCTTGATGGATAGATAGGAGTCCAATCCGCGAAGCCTCGAGCGAAGGCGCCCCCCGCCCCTCCGCCGGCCGAGCTGCAGCCGGGCGAGTACGGGCCTCGGGCGGCGGCGGCGGACGCAGCCTGAGGGAGCAGCAGGCCGAGCGTCCATGGCGCGCGGGCCCCGGCGGGGCGCGGCTGCGGCCTGAGGGGCCATGTCCGGGGTGGTGCGGACCCTCAGCCGCTGCCTGCTGCCGGCCGAGGCCGGGGCCCGCGAGCGCAGGGCGGGCGACGCGGAGCGCGAGGCCCGGCGTCGCAGCCGCGACATTGACGCGCTGCTGGCCCGCGAGCGGCGCGCGGTGCGGCGCCTCGTCAAGATCTTGCTACTGGGCGCGGGCGAAAGCGGCAAGTCCACCTTCCTCAAGCAGATGCGCATCATCCACGGCCGCGAGTTCGACCAAAAGGCGCTGCTGGAGTTCCGCGACACCATCTTCGACAACATCCTCAAGGTGATGCAGGACCCCGCCCACCCGCCGCACACCTGTGTCCAGGTGGGGCGCCGATAGCCGGCCCCCATCCGCTTTGACCTCGCGGTCGCTGCGACGCTGGGCAAAAGGTCTTCTGCCTTGCGGCGGGCAGGTATCCCTAGCCGGTGTGGATCGGGGCTAGTCTAGGGTCACCTGGGCTCCTCCGCCTCTGTACACTTCCTTTAGTCCCCCAAGGGCCTGGTGGCTTTGCCCTTTCTCTGATGCCTGGGGACGTAACTACTGGAAGCTGGCCAACTTCTGAGGACTTGGGGACTGACCAAGGGCGTCTTGGTGAGAGAGAAACCCCCAGCCCCTCCCCCACCCTCCAGCCATGTCTTGGCATCCCCAGTTTCCCCTTCAGCTTCCTAGGGGAGGACTCCGAACTTCCCCTGCCCGCCAGCAGGCCCTTAAGAGCTCAGTAAGCTAGGAGAAAACAGCACCAGTCTTAATTTTTTATGTTTTAGTGGGAAAATTTCAAACATATACAAAAGTAGAGAAAATAGTGGGAGGAACTGTCAGGTACCCACCTTCCAGCTTCACCAGGAATCAGTTTCTTGTCAGTTGTCTTCACCTATGTTCCCCAATCTTGGACCCAATCCCAGATGTTGTATAGTTGCTTTAGGAAACCTTTTAGAGTATTGCCAAAAGACAAGGCCTTGTTTTATAAACATGACCACGAGCAACCTTTGAAAACTAGGAAGGACTCTTTAATGTTACCGACTATCTAGTCAGTATCCAGATTTGCACCATTGTTGCACAGTTGTTTTATGTGTCTGAACCGGATACAGATTACATTGTGAAAAATCTCAAGGTTCAGTTTCTTGTTCCTTTTGTAGTTTTTGAAGGATTTGTGAAAGAAACACTCCAATTGACAGAGTCTGGAGTCCTGACTCCCAGCCTCTGAAAGTTGTGGAAAAGGCCCCAAAGGAAATCTGAAGAAACCTGATGTAGGAAAAGGAGAGTCTGCCCTGCACCTAGATTGAATCATTTCCTCTTTTGAGTTTCTTATCTCTACCCTTTCCTTGCCCCCTCCTCATTTTATGCAAACCTATTTTGGGGAAGCCAACTTACAGGCAGGTCTGAGCAAAGTCATCTCAAAGCAGAGGTGGACAGAAGTTTGTCATACCATAAAACCTGCCTGGAGACTAGTTTATAAAGTGCCCGGGGGATTTTAAATTTAGCAAAGGGCACTACTAATCCATCTGGGACATTTTCTTTCACTTCAGCCCCAAAGAAGCTCTGGGCCCAGCCTTACTGCTGAGATCCTGGGCTTCAGACTTCTAGGCCAGTATACTCACATTTTTGTTTCTAAAATACTTAATTTTGATTTTTAAAAAATAGCTCTTTGGGGATTGTGATGGGAAGAAAATAATTCAAACGATAAGTTACCCATTCTTTTTCACCTCTTTCAGAAGCTTCACAGTGAGGAGGGTCTCTGGCCAAATACTTGATCAGCTTAAAGAGGAGGTGGCCATTACAACTCACTAGAGATCAATTATGTGTTTCAAAATTCCTCTTGTCTTCCTGGGTGAAGGGTGCCAGATTGCCTCTCAGGGACTGCTAACTTCTCTGTCAAAGAGCCTGATTTTATTTTCGTTGCTTTCCTGGGCCTCAGAACTAGGCAGATTTGGCTGGCTGACTATCTCCCAGTTTAAATCCTGGTTTCTTTCAACTTGCAAGGCAAAGAAAATACTTAGAAATAGATCTTGAATCTAAATTGGTGTATTAAGTACATCTTAAAAATGCAATCTGAACTTTTTTCCTAATGTGTATAAACATTAACTTTTCCTGGCTTCCTTATCAACAGAAACAAAATGTTAACTAGTATTCCATTTTCCTTCCCAAATTTTACTAGGTGTAGTTTCTTATTAAACTCATTTCTCTTTTGTTAGCATTATAATACTACTTAGAAATTCATCTTTCCATTTAAAACAAAAATTATTTTTCCTTTTTTTCCACTTGTGTTTTTATTTGGCCAGATCACTTTGAAAAGAAACATTTGCAAATAGTTCAGCAGATTAAAACGCCTGCAAGCAGGCCCAGGGGCCTGGGGCTCTATCCTGGGCCTGCCATGCTGGTCCCGCCCCCAGGGTGCAATTGAGACTGAGTGTGGCGCCTGTAATCCCAGCTCTTGGGAGGCTGTAAACAGGCAGATCTCTGCAAGTTCCATCTAGTAGTGATCTAGTAGTGCATTCCTGAACACTCTGTAGACCCTTCCCTAAAATACAAAAAAAAAAAAAAAATTAAGTTGCTTTGTAGGGGCTTTTAGTTGGGGTATTTGAATGATACTGTTTAGAATAATATTTACATAGGACTTTAGTGTTAAAAACTTCTTTTAAAGTACTGTGTGCTGTGTGTATCGAATCAGAGCCTTTCATATGTAACATTTAATTTTCATAAGGCTCCAAGTGGTATTGTACTACTTATGTAGTAAATGAAGAAATTGAGAATAAAACATTTAAAATCTACTTAAGGTTAGCTGCCTAATTATCAGGTGACAGAGCTAAAACCAAACCTAGTCATTTATCTTTCAATTAAATTTCTAATTTTGACATAATTGTAGAGCCCTGTGCAATTATAAGAATAACATTGAGATCCCATGTAAGCTCCACCCACTTGTACTCAATGCTAATATCTTGGAAAACTGTAATACAGTTTCTAAACAGGGTATTGACGTTGACATAGTCAAGATACAGAACAGTTCCATCGGTAAAAGGGTCCTTCATGTCACCTTTTTATAGTCATTCCTTCCTCCTGCCCTTCCCTGAGCTCAGCAGTGACTAATCTGTTCTCTAATTCTATAGTTTTTATCATTTCAAGAATATCATATAAATAGATACAATGTGATCCTTTATAAAATTAGCTTTAATGAAATATATATGTACATATGCAGGATAGCTTAGATAATTATATTGCTGATTTCTGCTGGTCTATTGAAAGAAGCAGTTAATGCTTTATTTTTTTTTCCTTTTTAATTTTTTAAATTTTTTTGACCAAAGTTGCATACTAATGTGTGGTAATCTGAGCAAATAATCTGAAGATTATACAACAACTATTGTGGAATTAAAAACAATTATCTTTTATCACTCAGCATAATCCCCTGAAGATTCACATTGAAAGGGCTGCAAATATCAATAGTTCTTACCTTTTTATTACTGAGTAGTACACCATTTAATCATTCATCTGTTAAATGATGTCTGAGTTGTTTCCAGTTCCTACCCATTATGAAGAAAAAAAAATCTTCAAACATTCACATACATGATGTATGTAAGTTTTTATACATCCGGGATAAATATCCAAGAGTACAATTACTAGTTCATGTGGTAGTTGCATATTTATTTTTATAAGACATTTATGAACTGTTTCCCGAGGGGTATGCCATTTTACATTACCACCAGCATTTTGTAAGAGATCCCGTTTCTCTGCATCCTTGCCAGCATTTGGTGATATTGCTGTTTTGTTTTAATTTTAACCATTCTGATAAGTGAGTAATGATAAATTAAGAAATTTACATTTCTCTCATGCCTAATGATGTTGAACATACTTTGAGGTACTTATTTGCCATCCATTTACCCTCTTCAGTAAAATATTTATTTGTAATATAAGGTTGCTTAGTTTTTGTTGATGAGTTTTACTAAGTCTTTATGTATTTTTTAATTTTATTCATTTTTTTAATGTAATTGATACAGGGTCTCACTGATAATGATCCTGCTTTCAGCCTCCCCAGCACTGGGATTATAGGCATGCACTACCACACCCAGACTCGATAGCAGGTTCTGTGTACCCCAGGATGGAGCTGGCCGGGCTGATAGTGCCAGGGATTGAACTTGCCTAAGCAGGCATTTAGTCTGCTGAGCTATCTTGTCTACCCTTCCTTATGTATTCTAAATACTCGTCCTCTGTCCTATTGGCTGCACAGATTTTCCTCTGGACTGTAATTTTTCATTTTATGCTCTTTATGTCTTTTACAGCAAAACTTTTTAATTTTAGTAAGGTCCAGTTTTAATTTTTCCTGTTATGGATAGTTGCTTTTGAATTAAGTCTGAGAATTTTGCTTAACCTTAGATTCCAAAGATTATCTGTTGCATTTTTCTAAAAGTTTTATAGTTTTATGTTCAAATATGGTCCATCTTGAGTTAATTTTTATATGAGGTATGAGATTCAGATTACAGTTGAGTTTTTTTGTTTCGTTTTTTTCTGTGACTACTTAATGATTTCAGTACCATTTGTTGAAAAGGCCTTCATCCTACCATTGAATTGCCTTGGTATGTTTGTCAATCATTTGGGCATATTCAATGTGTTTCTGAGTTCTCTTTAGTTTCATTGATTTGTATGACTATCCTGTGCCAATACTATTGCACTGTGTTGATTACTATTGCTTTGTAAATGAACATTAGTATCAAATAAGGTGATTTCTCCCACTATGTCTTTTTAAAAATTGTTTTAATTATTCCAAGGACTTTGCCTTTTTTTCCATATAAATTTTAGAAATTAGTTTGTTTTATTAGCTTGTTTATTTAAAAAAAAACTTGTTGGGATGTTGATAGTAATTGCATTCGATTTCTAGATCAAATTTGAGAGAATTAAAATCTTTTCTATGTTGAATCAAACAGCTGATAAACACTGTATCTTTATTCACTTAAGTCTTTGATTTATCTGCCTTTTCTACTTCTCAGCATCTTTTAAGGTTCTAATTACTTACTTTTCTTTAAACAGTGATAAAGAATATTGTGCCTGTACTTTCAGTTTCCACATGCCCACTTTTAGTGAAACAATGTGATTGAATTTTGCTCTGCTTTTGCTTCCTGTGACCTTTCTGAACACAATGGTTGTAAGAGCTTTCCTGTGGATTCCTTGCAATTTTCGACATAGACCAGCATGTTATCTGCAAGTAGGGACAGTTCTGTTTTCTCTTTCCCAATAGGTATGTCTCCTGTTTCTTTTTCTTGCCTCACTGCAGTAGCTAGAACTTCCAGTGTTATACTGAATAAGAGTAGGGAAAGTTTTGATGTCTTGTTTTCTGACATTGGTGATTTGTGTCTTCTCTAAATTTTTATCAGTCTTCCTAGAGGTTTTCAAGTTTTACTGATTTTTTTTTTTAATCAAAAAGAAACAGCTGTTTACACTATCAATTTTATTTTTCTTCACCTAAAGTTTTCCTGTTCTTATTTCTCCTTTCGTTTGGGGGTTTGGGGGGCGTTAGTCATACGGGAATCAAACTCAGGACCTCATGCTTGCCAAGCAGGTGCTGTACCACTGAGCTATATCTCTGGCCCTTCCTTTACTACTTTGTGCCATTTATTTTGGATTGTTCAGTCTTCATTTTTTTTTCTTAGTTGCTTTGATAGTGACATGGATTATTAAGATTTTGCCTCTTTTCTAATATAAACATTTTAAAGACTATAAATTTCCCTCTCTGAACTGCTTTAGCTGTGTCCATGTATTTTGATATGTTGTACTTTCATTTGTATTTAGTTATATGCACTTTATTTCTTTTGAAATGTCTTCTTTAACTTGTGGCTTATTTGTAAGTATATTGTGGTTTCTAAATGCTTACAGATTTTCTTGTTCCTATTATTGAAACAAGTTTGGTTCCATTATGGTGAGAAAACACACTTTGCTTGGTTTCAGTTCTTTTAAATTTGCATAGGTTTATTTTATGGCTAGTTTATGGTCTGTGTGGTATATGTTTTTTGGTCCTTTATTAGTAGGTATTCCATATACACTTCAAAACAGTGTATATTCTGTTGCTTACTGGAGTGTTCTGCCTTCCCAGTGGATGTTCTATTTAGTTCACAGTGGGGTTGAGTTCTGTATCCTTGCTGAGTCTCTGTTTAGTAATCTGATCACTTGGTGAGGATGGGGTATTGAAGTAGCCATTTTAATTATGGATTTGTCTATTTCTCTCTTAGTGCTGTCAGTTTTGCTTCATGTATTTTGAGATCCAGTTATGTGGTACATAAATATTCAGGATTATTATGTCCACATGATAGATTGACTCTTTGTCATTATATAATGCCCCTCCTCATTATATATGCTTCTTAAATTACAGTGGGATTACCACCTAGTAAACTCATCATAAATTGAAAATATTGAAGTCAAAAATGCATTTAAGGGCTGGCAAGGTGACTCATTGGACTAAGCGCCTGCTTAGGCAAGTACAGGGACTGGGATTCGATCCCCGTTCCATGCTAGCCCTGCCCCCAGACTTGCTGAGCCTGCCACCAAGACCTGGTGTGGTGGCACATGCCTGTAATCCCAGCACTATGGAGGCAGAAAACAGGAGGATCACTACAGTCTGAGCTGTGTAGTAAGACCCTGCACCAAATGCATTTTTTTTTTAAATGCATTTAATATACACTTAATCTTAGGGGCATAGCAGCTGCAGAGCAGGGATTGAGATCCCTCACAACTGGGATCTACAGCACACTGGTGCTGCCCACAATCATGAGTAACTTAGTGCATTTCAGTAGCCCCAGAAAAACCAAGATTCAAAATTGGAAATAAGTTTCTACTGGATATGTCTAGCCTTTATACTTCATAAAATCAAAAAGTTATCATTTGAATCCTAGTAAGCCAAAAAGCTTTCTGTAACCCTTCCCTCGTGAACACCCAGTACAAAACCTTGACTATTTTGTTGAACTTAATTCTTTTTTTTTTTTTTTTTGGTGTCAGCAAATGGTCATACAATATAATAATTAATTCTTCAAGATAGTCCTAAAAGCAGGAGTGATTACATGAATATTAATACAATTTCTGTATATGTGTGGTTTTGTGATTTCTGTGCATGTAGCGAAACACCTTCAGCTTCCAGCTATCTGGATGTAAAATTCAATATTTAAAAAAGTGCTCTTGCAGGGCTGACTAGAACTCAGCGTACTAAAGCGCCTGCCTAGGCCGAGCACAGTAGCCGGGGCTCAGTCCCCAGCATGCTCTGCTGGCCCCACTCCCGAGTCTTGCTGAGATGGCCATTGAGACTGTTCGTGGTGGTGTGGGCCTATAATCCTGTAATCCCAGTGCTCGGGAGACCGAAAGCAAGAGAATCACTACAAGTCTTATAGTCAGACCTTGTAGACCCTAAAAAATAAATAAAAATGCTCTTGCAGTGTAAATGCATTGCGTATAGATCAGGGAGTAAAGCCTTTGTGAGGCAAATCCAGACTTGGCTGAGCTTCTACCAGACTGAGGCACACGCTGTCATCACAGGCATTATTTTTAAAAGTAAGTTTATTGATACATTTTAGATGTATATAATGACTACATTTATCATATGGAATTTGTACTTCTACATGATATATCTTAATTTTTTTTCATTCCCCTTCAACCCTTCTTCCCCTCCTTATTCACAAAAGCTTTTTTTTCTTTTCTCATTTTTTTCTTTTTTCTTCATTCCTTTCCCTCCTTAGTTTCCCTTCCCATTTGAGCATTCTTCCTATTTCAGAATATTTATGCTATATTTTGGTCTTTATTTATACTTTCAGTTTCTCACACAAGAGAAACAATCCAGTATTTATATATGTGCTCAATTTAGTCATTTATGAGTAGTCTTGGGGCTGGGGAGAAGGCTCAGTGGAATAAGCGCTTCCCTGGCAAGCACAAGCCCCTGAGTTCAATCCCCAGTTCCGCAAAAAATGGGGATTGAACTCAGGCCCTTGCACTTGCCAGGGAAGCGCTTATTCCACTGAGCCGTCTCCCCAGCCCCAAGAGTAGTCTTAAGGCATATACATTTACTCATAATGTCTCAAATTTATCCTTTAAAAAAAATATTTTTGATTTATTTATGTGGAACAAGGTCTCGCTATGCAGCTCGTGCTCATAATGATCCTCCTATCTGAGCCCACTAAGCACTGGGATTACCGGTGTGCACCACCATACCCCATTTCAGTGGCCAACAGGGCCTGCATGGCATGCAGTACCAGGAATCAAACCTGGGTCCTTGCACTTGCCAGGTAGGCGCTTAGACCACTGAGCTATCTCCCCAGCCCCAAGTTTTATCCTTCTTTATGGCTGAATAGTACTCCACTGTATAAAAACCCCACATTATTACACAATTTCTAAAATACCAAATACATTAGCTTTAAAGAGAACCCACACTGGAGGCTAAAAAAATAACTCTTTGAGATTACAAAATAAAAAGAAGCCAGAGAGAGAAGAAAGGTGAGAGGGAGAAAGAAAGAGAGAGAAAGAAAAGGAGAGTGAGAGAGAAATCACATAGTCTTCCTGGTATTATTTATAGCTTGCCAAAGCAAAAGCAACTAGGAAATTCAAACAATCAATTGCAGAGTAAAGTTGAGAGAAGTCAAGCAATTCCTATGTTCAAATTCAGGCTCACCTATGACATGAAAGATAAGCCATGCACCTGGAACCAAAAGACCAAAAAAAAATGGGCATAATGCAATAAGCATGCAAAACAAAGTAGAAAGAAGGCAGGTGTCCCCGTGACTTCAGAACTCCAGTAAGGACAATCAGTGGGTACTCTGGGTATCCTTTACCTCCTACCTGCCACTGCAGAAGCCAAGCCGAAACAGCCAAGAGACACAGAGGAAAAGAACTCAAGATTGGCCTGTTCTAAGCAACATACCCAGAAGAGGGGTAGATGAATACGGAAGGTTGAGGGGAAGCTGATTTCCCTCCTTCTAGCTTCAAGTGATGTCCCAAGTGGCCCAGCAGGTCATGCTGGCAGGGTCAGACAGGGATCTAAGCTCTCACCTAGAAGCAGTAAGGGATGCTCCAGTTCCCTTACTGGAGAGAGACCACAGCATTAAGTAGAAAAACCAAGCCTCCAACCTCACTCAGGACCAAGGACACAGAGAGGGGAGGAGAGGCTGACTGGTTGTCACTCTGCTGCCCCCTGTCATTCCTGGCCTTAGCCAGACCCAGTGAGGGCTGATGTTACAGACTGACTGAATAAGTAGTGACAGGCTCAGAGACCTGAAGGTCCTTCTAGCCAAAAAGGAAAGAGCCTTGTTGTCAGAGTCCCAGGAGAAGAGACTTCAAAGTATTTGCAGAGGACCAGAGAAATAGCTCTGCAGTCTACATGCCTGCCTGGAAAGCACATGAATCAGGGTTCAAGCCCTAGTACCACATGCCATGCTTCCGTGCTGGCTACTGAAACCGGGTATGGTGGTGCACACCTATAATCCCAGCTTGGGGAGGTTTATACAGAAGGATCACTGTGTCCAAGCTGCATAGCAAGGCCCTGTACCAAATCAATCAATCAGTCAAAAGTTAAAGTATTTGCATAAACCATGCCTGAAAAATGTCCCAAAGTTGGTAAAAGATATAAATGTACAGATTCAAGAAGCAGTGTAAGCCCTAGAAATAGGTAAGAAGAAGCTATAAATACAATGTCCCATTTCTTACGTGTTTCTTAAATCATATTTAATGACTGAAATAAAACCTAACGTGGCACTCAATGTCTAATAAGAAATACTAAGACATTTGTATTTAAAAAGTAAAGAGGCCTGAATGGAAGTAGGGTTTCTACTCTTCACCTAAATCATAAAACACCAATGTCAGTAGGCCAGAATAAGATAATATGAATATTGTAAGCCTAGAACAGCTACCAAGAAAATAGTTCAAAATGTTATACTCAAAAATCAACTGATAAGCCAAAAGTGTTGGCACACACCTCTAATCCCACCACTCAGGAGGCTGAGGCAGGAGGATTGCTGAGAGTTTGGGGCCAGCCTGGGCTATACAGTGAGTATAGGGCTCAGGCCAGCAAGAAGTACAAAGTATGACCTTGTCTCAAAAAAACAAAAAAATTAACTGATGCAATGGAATCCCAAAACATATATATTTTTTTTAGTCCTTGCAACCTCAGAATCCCATGTCTATTACAAAGGCCAATGGTGATTCTTATGGTGAGCTTATCAGTAGGATTTCTGGTAATGAAGACAGGCACCAGGGCCTCCAAACTTTGGATTCGCAGCAACGGGGGTCAGCTATCAACAAGATCTGGTCGTACTGGATGAGAATATCTTTGATCTCTTTCTTGGAAGCTTCATCAACATATTTCTGGTAATTTGGCTTGGAGATGGGCTGCCAGATAGCACAGATCTGAGCAACATGACTACCACCCTTCACATGGACATGGATGTCAACGCCAGCAAACTACTCCTTGCCCAGAAGCAGAACAGGCTCCAGGAACTTCTATTGCAGCATGCGTGGCTCGATCATCTCCAGGGGATGCCCATTCACCTTGATGAGGCCATTGCCTCGCTTGCAGTGTGCCACGGCTGTGGCTGTCTTCTTGCAGCCGAAGACTTGCACGGATTGCAGCGGACCCTTGGACAGCATGGTCGGTAGTGCAGCCTCTAAAGCTCCTCACTGCACAGTGCCGTAACCGGAAACAAAACATAATTAATATGGAGGAAAGAACAGAACAAACCAAAAAGGGAAGGAGGCAAATTATACCCTAACACAATATTAATGAACCTATTTTAAATGTAAATTATCTAAATATGTAAATTAATTGAGGTTGTCAGAGTGGATAAGAAAAGTATCCACTTTGAAGTGAAACTCACTTCAAAGCAACATGGATAGGTCAAAAGTAAAGAATGGAAAAAAAAAAACAGATACCATGACAGCATTAGTGAAAACAAGTCAGTACTGTACATTAAAATATCTGATAAAGTAGACCTCAGTATAAAGAAAATTACTAGTGAAAGGGAAAGTGAACACTGCTTGTTCTCAACCCTTCAGCATTATCAAAGTTGGAAAGACAGTTGCAGAGGCAATTGCAATGCAGGACAGGAATGGATACTGAATTAAAGGCAACTATGGAGGGTTCCAGGTGGCTCAGGGGAAGTCACTTCCAGCTGGAGCAATGGAAGAGGCCTTGTCCAGGAAGCAGATCTGAGAGAGCCTGTGAAGGATCTATATGATTTCAACAGGTAGGAAAAAAACCCACACAAATGAGACCATTTTTGAGTTCTACTTTGACCCACTAAGAAAATTCCAACAGGTAAAATATTGAAGAAGAATCAACATAAGGGCCAGGTGGGACTTCTAGTCCAAAGAAGTGATCAAAATGTGGTAGCTTGCTATAGAGACTGGTCACAGCACTCTGGCTAGTAGTGGGCATCTTCTCTAGAGAACTCATGTACATGTGTATGCTTATAAGGTCCCTGGACATTCTCAGTCCCAAGAGTGGGCCTACACGTGGCCTATAGACTGTAGATTAGCAACTTTTATTGTGAAATTTCTAGGATTATAGTAGCTAACTTTTTTTTTTAATTTTATGTATTTGATACAGGGTCTCACCATACAGCTCAGACTCATAGTGATCCTCCTATTTCAGCCTCCCCACAGCTGCAATTACAGGCATGAGTCACCATGCCCAGTCTTGGTGGCCAGGCGTGCGCCACCATGCCTGATCTTGGTGGCCAGCAAATCATGCCCAGGGCAGGGCTGGCATGGCATGTGATACCAGGATAGAACCTGGGTCCTTGTGCTTGCTTAGGCAGGAGCTTAGACTGCTGAGCTATCTCCACGGCCCCAAAAATTTCATTATTTTTAATTGTCTGTTGTATCACACTTTTTCCTGAGGTGTCTAGACTTAGAAGACACTTCCATTGTGTGTGTGTGTGTGTGTGTGTGTGTGTGTGTGTGTGTGTGTGTGTGTTTTATGTATTTGATTCAGGGTCTACAGGGTCTCACTGCACAGATTGGACTCATGGTGATCCTCCTGTTTTCAGCCTCTCAAGAGCTAGGATTACAGGCCTGTGCCACCATGCCCAGTCTCAATTACTGTCTCAGTGTGCTCCGGGGAGGAGCCAGGACAGCATACTGGTGATTGAACCCTGGCTGCTGCGCTCTGTCTAAGCAGTCACTTTAGTCTGCTGAGCTATCTAGTTGGCCTTCCTTGTGTTTTGTAAAGCACTTTGCAGCTCCTGTCCTGTAAGAGCCTCTATAGAGCTCAGAAGTACCTTTCAAATGCTTCAGTGCATTTGTGTGAGAGCAGAAGCATGTATCAGCTTCTGGGGTCTGGAGCACAGTTGGATTTTTATTGACTTGTTGACATACTGCATTTAAGTAAGCAAATTTATGTTTATACTTAGATGCGATTGGTCCTTTTATAATGCCAAAAAAAAAAAAAAAATCATTCCATCGATTGAAAGAAAATTCAGAGAGACCCCTTTAGCCATTGCTTGGGATTCAGATCCATGACCAGTCTTGCCCTCCAGCTTCCAAGTTTATGGTTGGTTATTGTAACCAAATCTGGTGAGAGAAGCAGTCTTTGACCTTCCGTCATCTGTCATGTGAGATTTGCTATATAGCTGTGCTTGATGCCAGGTAGTGCTCTGTTGGCAGCTCATAATTATTTTGTTATTGTATTGTTAAGAATGGGACCATGGATCATATCTTTTCAAAGTGGAACTGCAGATTTAAACTTAAGGTTTATCTAGAGATGTAATTATAGGATGATGTTCAAGCCAAAGAAACTAATGCTGCATAATGGATCTGGTGTGTCACTTATATTACCCAAAGGGCAATGCCACCCCATAACAGCAGTTTCATTTCATACTATAAAGATTATTACTTGTATTTAAACCAAAGAATTAGAGTCTTCCTTGCATCTCTTTAAAAGGGTTGGAATTCTAGCACTCCAGGTCCAGCCCACTTTTGGGAACTTAGTGATTTAGTGAGACCCTATCTCAAAATTTAAAACAAAATGTTTTTAAAGGGCTGAGGAAATAAGCTTGGTGCAAAGGGCCTAGGTTCAATCCCCAATACCACAAGGGAAGGAGCCAGGACTAGAAAAGGCATCAACCAAGTGTCCTTTTAGGGGTGAACAGAGGGAATGATAGTTGCCGACCTGTGTGCTAGTCTTTCTGTATGTTCCATTTGCCAGTTAAGATTGTTATCTTGGAGCTAGGGTTGTGGCTCAGTAATACACTATGTGTTTAGCATGTGTCAGCCCTTGAGTCAGCCCTTGAGCCCCAGCATCACAAAAAATAAAAGAAAAAACCTGAATTGTCTGCCTCTGCATTAAATTAAGTTTTCACATATGTCTAGGCTCATGTCATTATGGAAAACATATTTTACACTCTATGTCAGCTTATCTGTTGAAGAAGCCAGTATCTCCATGGTGGTTTGGTTCCATAGACCAACTGCTTGGAACTTGAGCATTGGGTGTGCAGAATCCACAGGACAGTAAAGGACAGTCCTTACTCTTGGGAGGGTTTGTGAGCAGGTAGTAGTCCATGGCAGCACAAATGGTTGTTCCCAGTGTCCAGGTAAGATAGTGTCCCTGACTCCTGCCTTTCACAGCACTTTGTGCCTTGCTCTGAATATAACTTGGGTGGAAGAGATGCAGTCTTTGGCTCATGGATCTGTCTGCCATCAATGAGACATGTGATGAAGTTTGTCCAGACCAGGTGAGTTTTATCCTGGGGCTGTGATTCTGAGTGCTGAGGAATTTCAGACAAAAGAATTCAATGTTCAACTTTGGTCACAGTGAGCATGCTGCCAGTCATTGACAAAGCATGAAGAGATGCAAGTCGCAATGAGCTGGAACTATGCTTGTCTTTGTAGACAAGATGCACAGCGTGCCAAACGAAAGATTTGGCATTAACTGAGAAAGAAAAGATGGTCATTATTTAAAGTCTCACCTTACATGTGACTTTCATTATATATACAGAGACCAGCCATTTCAGAAATTTGTGTTTAGAATTTCTTTAATACTTGTTAACAAGACTTTAATCTGCCTTTTCCACTCATACTGTTTTTTGTTTTTGTTTTCATTTTTTGAAACAGTTTTGGTATATAGTTCAGCCTGGCCTTGAACCTGCTATGTAGCCCAGGCTGGCCTTGTACTTGCAGCAATAGTCCTGCCACAGTCTCTCAAGCGCTGAGATTACAACCCCGCTCCACCATGCATGGCTCCTGCTCATACTGTTTTGTATCTGCAGTTCTTGGCATACACAGATAACCAATAACTGTTTATATTTTTGTGGCCACTTAAATGTTTTCTTCAAGGAAGTAAAATTCCCATAATTTTAGTGTTAGGATGGGGAGAGGAAATGTTTTTCTCCAGGGTTCTGATGACTTAATGAGGTAGTTATAGGTCAAAAACTCTGTTCAAAGTGTGGAATGGTGGAGGCTCCTAGGGAGATAAACTGATCATTTGCCTTCTTATCAGTATATACTTAGTACAATGATAATGAGATTGTTTTTAAACAAACATACCAGGGCTCACAGAACATACTAGTTAGAGCAGATGTCTCATCTTCAGAAGCCAAGTCAGCAAGCACCTAGAAGTTCCTCTGTAGTTGGTGCTGCCAGCCAGCCCATGAGGGAAACCTCCTGTCTCGGGACACCGTCTCTGTGACATTGTTTGCTCCTTGAGGAGCCCTGTCAGAGAAGATTGGGGTTTCTACAAGGACTGGGATCTTTACTTTCCCATTCCATATTCCCCTGGGGAGGGAGTTTAGCTGCCTGGTTCTTGTCTAGCCCCCCTGTCCAGGGAGGAGTGACTTAGGCAGACAAGTCCAGGAAAGAGTGAGCAGCCTGCTCAGCACCCTCTCTTTGGAGCCACCTGCCCACAGAAACGTGTTCTTGCTTCATGCCACGAGGCGTAGGGCCTCCTTGCCCCTGTTCAGCTGTGCAGGAGAGCAGGCCAAATTGGCCACAAAGCTAAACCAGGCTCATTGGCAAAACAGCCAAGAGTTTGATCTTCATCTCTCTGACTCCTGTTTTAACAATCACATTGATTCTAATGTTAGGAGCAGAAGATGACAAATTGAGTCTAATGCCCGTATGAACACCACAGCTAAGGGCAGAAACGGGAGGATTCTAGGTTATGGAGAGCACTTCTCTTGAGTTCAGGCTTAGTCACCATTGTCCTGAGTAGTCTTCCCTAATGCCCTCCAACTTGGGGAGTAACAGGCCCAGAGTTCTGAGATATAAGCTTGGGAAAAAGGCAAGAGATCTCAAACCCAGATGACCGTGGCAGAGGCAGAACTAAAACCCAGTAGTCTGGGGGAGTGGGCTGGAGATGTAGGACACCAGTAGGATTTCAGAGGAAAACCCACTCAGTCAAGGCCAGTTTTGAGCTTTGTTCACCTCCTTCTGCAGATGTGGACTGAAAGTAGAGTCTGTTCAGGCCTGAGAAGACAAATAGGTAGAAATGGTGTCAGGGAAATTGGCCAGAGTGCTTTTGAGGGAGTGGGCTGGCTGAGAGTGAAGCATGGGAAAGTTGAAAAGAACTGACATGGCAACTCTTAAATACTGTAGCCAAAAGGAGGTGTGGGGAGGAGAGTGTGCAAGGACAGATGGAAAACTATGTCTGGGAAAAAAGCATCTGAAACAGATGCTTATATTGCCTGAGAATGTGTTCTATTATATAAGAACAACAAGCATATAGATGAGTCACAAGCAGAAAGGAGCAAAAAGATACAGCTGAAGAGTAAGTTAATGTGGCGAGCAGGGGCACAGGTCCCAATCCCATTCAACATCCATGTCCACAGTTACAGAGTTAGGCGTTTCCTTCAGGCGTTTATACAACAAACACCTCACTTCAGTGTCCAAAAAAGGCTTGATGCAATCTTCCCTCACAGAGGGAAATAGCGGCATCTGCTGATTTAAAGGCCTCTTTCTCCCTCATTTCTCAGGGCATAAACTGCCCAGGGCAGCAACCTGGTTGTCAGGGCTTGAAGTGGTACGTGGCAGCCTTTTGTGCTCCTCGCCCATCTCTGCTGGCTCTGCCATGAGCCCTTTTACTCCATTGCAGAGAGCTCGTGGTTTTGAGGTGGGCATGTCCACTAAAGAAGGGCCTATTCAAGCAAAGGCAAGTTGATTTTGTTGGCCGGCTGCTAAACTGAGGTCCTCTAAAGGCAGGGATGATGTAATCAGTTTTCTTTCCCTGCTGTTTACCCTGGTACCCATGCATAATGGGAACAGAAGGCGACTTGGGTGGCACCTGCAGCAGATTGTATCAGCAGCTCTGGCTCTTCTCCTTGGCACCTTGTAACAGTCCTGAAAAAGTTCTCATGTCCAGCTTCACAGTGTCCAACCCCTTTTCACGTAATCCCTTGTTTGTTAACCACAGCAGCCCCACAGTGATAGGGGATAGGCAAGGGAAGGGTCATGTTTCAGATGAGAAAGCAGAGCTGGCAGCCCTTCCTAACACGTGACTGTTGGGAAGTTAGTGGCAATGGGCTGTGTCAGGTGACTCAGGCTCAGTCTCCCTGAAATGTAGGAGTGTTGCAGAATGGCAGCAGCAGTTATAGTTTCATTGCTCTATGCAACAGTGGTAACTGCCAGAATTCTCCCACAGTGTGATCCTTGCTACAAGTGAATGCAACGTGACAGTGTCTCATGGAGGACACTGCAAAATTCCAGGGGAATCACATGCAGTATACGCATACCCCACTCATGCTTATACATACTAGCAAAGATGTATGTAGCCGTGTCTAAAAAACCTTTATTTCTGTGATACCATTATAGACTTGTCATTTTAAAAATATATTTTCTGCAGTAAATAGTATTTTAGAAGCTGCATTGATGATAGCAATTTTAAAACACGAATCTCTAGGAGTAGGATTTAGCTGTTCACTGGTGATCAAAGCCTTTTCTTTTCATGTTAATTCCTCTGCAGTGACCCAGAACTTTTCATTTTGAATTGTAGGTGTTGTAACTTAATTTCTGGTTTGAATCTAGCTTTAGAATTTTTGTAATCTTGAATATTTTCAGAATGTGTAAATATTTGTTAAGCAGACCACAACATCTTCAGCATTTTTTTAATTGGAAACTTGTCTTAATTCTTGGTAACTTGCCTGAGCTCCTACATTCCCCCATCCGTCCCCTGGCAGTGTTTCCTCTATTAGTGACATCTTGCATTTATGTGATACATATTTTATAATCTATGAGCTAATATTGATATATTATTAATAAGTTCATAGTATAAACGTTAGGGTTTGCTCTTTATGTTGTATAGTTTTAGATTTTTTTTTTTTGAGACAAGATCTTATCATGTAGTTCAGGGCTGACCTCATGTCCTTCTGCCCCAGGTGCTAGGATTAGAGGCTAATTCTGTAGCTTTTGACAGATATGTCCATCACTACAGTGTCCTGCAGATATTTCCACAGCCATCATTCTGATGTTTCTCCTCTGTCTGCTGCTCCCTGGGGTGTCCTGGGCATACCTCCTGCCCTCAGAAGCTTTCCCAAACATTCCCCTGACCTCAGTACTGGTGACTGATCAGAGGGCCTTAGCACTGACTTATATCCCCAGCTCTTACTATGATTATCATTATTATTATTATTATTCTGAGATATGCTCTTGCTAAGTTACCCACCCTTGGCTCTTACTTGCTGTCCTGCTGTCTCAGCCTCACAAAGTACTAGGATTACATTGCATTATCATGCCTAGCTCTCATTCTTCATAAAGCTGTTTTCCTACTTAGGAAATTAAAATAGCCCTTAATTCCTCATCAGACCAACTAATTTCTTTTCCTGTTTTTATGTATCTTTTGTGTATTGGGCCCTGTTATAGTTGAGATCTAAAATGGCCCCCAAAGCTTTCTGTGTCTGGAAGGTGATTGGATTATGGGGTGTTAGGGCTGAGTGGTGGGGACTGGTCTAAAGGACGGAGTCACTGGCCCTGACCTAGAAGGGTTCATCTCCTTGCCCTTCTCCCTTGAGTGCTTCCTGACTGCCGTGAAGTGAGCATCTGTCCTCTGCCAGACCCTTCCACCACGCCGCTTCTGCCTGGAGCAGGCTGACCATGCAAGGACTGAAACTTCTAAACCATGAGCCAAAGTAAATCTCTCCTGCTGTAAGTGGCCAGTGTCGGGTATTTTGTCCCAGCAGTGAAGAAAGTGACTAAAACATCCCTTTCGCCATTAAATCACATGGCTTTTGTACATCTTAGGGATATACCAAACTCTTCTAGTCATCCCTATATACTGTCTGTCCTCTCAAGTATGTTCCACGCCTAGCTAAGATAGTGCCTCACCTCTGCCTTCTTCCCTACTCTATACTTTTTCCAGAGCTTGGCTTCTTAGTGTTATCAGGGGAAAAGAGCTTGCTACCCCACTGCTAAGAGGAACAGAGAGTCACTCTCTTCAGGCTCTGCCCTGAGATCTTACCTGGTAGAGGATAGTAACAAGTTTCTGCTTTCTGGCTATTGCCTAGAAGTGGGAGTCTTGCAAGCGATCAAGAAGAAAAGAGAAGTTTCTTCCAGCACTGTTTCTTCCAGCACTGTAATTCACTAATGCCAGTATGTTGTTTGTTTCCTGTTGGACACCAGAGTGATTTAGAGTGTAGACTGGCATAACCTCTGTTCCAAGGGCAATAGGAAACTCCTTGGTCCAGACTGATGCCAGCCAAGCATCTGTTCCCTGTCAGATGTGGCCAGTGAGTGGGAGGAGCCTCCTTGCTGCAGCCTTGTCCAGTTGTGTGGCTTAACTGCTCCCATGTGTGTAATCCCTTGTCAATCTTATTAAGATGCAGATTCTAATTGAGCAGGGCTGGACTATGCCTGGGGCTTGGCACTTTAAGTTCACAGGTGGCATCTTTTTGTAGGACTACACTGAGTAGCAAGGATGTGCACAATGCTAAAATCCTGTAACAGCCTGACTGCCAACAGCTGGGGAGACATGAGGACACCATGGGGCTGTAACTAACTCATTTAGTCACCTAATGTTTAGCGAGCACCTGCTGTCTGTCAGGTGCTTAGAATGCATCATGGGAAAGAAACAAGAACAAATTGTTGCCTCAGAGAGCTTACATTCTCATGCAGGATACAGACATGGACACAATAAGCAGGTAGATCTTTAAAATGTTAGAAGGTAAAGAGGGCCCTGGACAAGAGAAAGATCCAAGCCAGGGAGTTTGCAGATGGTAGAGAGGCTGTTCTCAGTGGTAAGCAGGCAGGGAGGAAATAGGGGAGGCCCCTGTATGAGGAGAGTGTAGCTAAGGCCAAGGCTGGGCAGGAGGAACTCTCAGGAGCCAGCGTGACTGGCGTGGCACAGGGCACATAGATGGCTATAGGCCCCTGGAGGGAGTCAGGCATCATCGCTGAAAGGCATGGAAGTCCTTCAGAAGGTTTCAACAGCCAAGGGATACTTAAAGGCTGACTCTAGATGCTGGCACTGCAGGGAAGCAGGGGTGGCACATGGCAGATGTTGGAGGTCATGGAGGTGATCCAGGAGACTGACGTGGACGTGGGGAGAGATAGTCAAGAGTTCAGAAGTGTTTGGAAGGTGCTGATGTTGAAAATCAGCTTTTTGAAACATGGTTGTGATATTTAATTGGAAAATGAATTAACTTTAAAAGAAGAAGAAGGTTGCCAGGCACTGTGGTTCATACCTGTAATCTCAGGTATGAGATTACCAAAAGTTCAACACCAGCATGGACAATGTAGTGACTTAGACCCTGTCTCAAAAATAAATAAATAAATAAAATTTAAAAAGAAAGATGGATTATAGCACAGTGGAAAGGCTCAATTTCCATTAAAGGGGAAGGGAAATGTGATGGATAGGGTATAATGACATTAAACAAAACAATGAGTATTTATCTCTAAAGAATTATTTTTATCTTGGCTTTTATTTTCTAGAAAGTACATTATGATTTTACAAAATTAAAACTTTAGAAGCACTTCTTTATTGATTTACTTCATATTCTTTATTCCAAGATTTTTCATGTACAGTGCACTTCATAGATACCAGTATGTAGCTTTTGCTCCATTATGCTGTCAGGATGCCTTTTAATTGTTCCATAACTATATTTATCTCACCAGCTAGAAAACCAGCTCCTTTGAAGTTCAGAGTTGTGTTTGCTTCTCTGCCCTAGTTGTGGCAGATTGTTCCTAAGTTTATTTATTTATTTATTTATTTTAATGAATTGATCTGATTTCAAGTCCTGCCTAGCCTCTCCCAAAAGTTTTGTTTTTCTAAATCTGCAGAGGGTTATTATCAGGATGGCTGGAAGACCAAAGATGCTTGTCTCCATTATAGGCTTCCTTTCCTCTCCGTGTATGTGTTGTTCTTACCACCTGCACCCAGGGCTCTCCCACACACCAGCCACAATTCCTAATTTGAAGCTGGTATAGTAGCATGGGCCTCAAATCCCAGCACAAGCCGGGCATGGTGGCGCATGCCTGTAATCCTAGCACTCGGGAGGCTAAGGCAGGAGGATTGTTGTGAGTTCGAGACCAGCCTAAGCTACAAAGTGAGCATAAGGCCAGCCTGAACTGCATAGTGAGACCCTGTCTCAAAAAGACAAAAAAAAAAAAAAAAAAAAAAAAAAAAAAAAAAAAAAAAAAAAAAAAAAAAAAAAAAAAAAAAAAAAAAAAAAAAAAATCCCAGCACAGTGAGAGGCAGAAACAGGAAGATCTCAAGTTTAAACCCACCCTATACAATTTAGGAACTTGACTCCCATTTTTAAAAAGGCTAGGTACCACAGTGTGAAGGTCCTGGGTTCAATCCTCTAATACTGCCAAAACACACACACACCATAATTTGTGCTTCTAGACACTAGAATGTCTTTTCTAGACACTAGCACATCTTTTCCCTACTGTCCTTCAGTTAGATAAATCACTTTTTTGTATACTGCCCTTTTGTTTCTACAGTTAAAATTGGGTCCCTTGGGCTTGTTTGTGTATTGTGTGAAGTGGGAGGAGTGCACACCAGGACCAGGCGGCTTGAAATGTGGAAAAGGTCCCTCTGACACAGCCTGCCACACATGGCCCGGGCCCAATTTTTTTGTTACAAATAATATATGAATAGTTCCAGAGCATAGGAACTACTGTCCCAAGGCTGTCATGGTGGATGATAACTGTTTCTGAAAGTCCTATTGTTTCTAATCTCTCAAACCACATTGGATTCCAACCAATGTGAGGTCACGAATGGACAGAGCTAGAGCAACGCCAATGACAAATTCAGGGAGCATCTTATTTGTTAGCGTTCTGAGGAGTGGTTTTAGTAGACTGTGTTAGAATTGGGGGCTTGAGAAACCGTATTTTGTTTGACTCCTTTGCAAGTATCTGTCTTTGATCTTTATTAGGTTTTGAGAAAGACCTTACTCAAGTTACAGCACAGGCTTACTTGATAAAAGGGTGCCAAATTCCAAGTCTTGGTTACAGGACAATGTACAGATAGTGGACACAACAGGTAGATCTTTAAATTCTCAAGAAATGGGTCCAGTGAAAACTGGCAGGTGAAACGTGGAAAAACCTGCAAAGGAAACATCACAAGGAAGAAAAGCTTCCAGTAGTAGCTTCAAGATTGATAGGTTTAAGCAAAAAGCTCTGTGTGTGTGTGTGTGTGTGTGTGTGTGTGTGTGTGTGTGTGTGTGTGTGTGTGTGTGTTTGTGTGATGGGGCCCAGAGCTTAGTGCTTGCTGGTCAAGTGCTGTACTCTGGCCTGCACCCCCAGCACAATAAAGTTATGTAATACAGCTTAGGAAAGTTGAGTAAATACATTCCAACATTTCTAGTTAGATTTTTCAAAAACTGTTGGTGTTAATTCAAACTCTGTTTGTATACACACAGTACTGCCCAAATCTCTTCACCTGTGTGATATGAGTGGCAGAGTTCTAGGCAGTGCATTCCAGCATGTCAGTCTTGGCTCATGTGCAGGCCATGGTCTGAGTCCCTGTATACCTGAGCCTGGTGCAGTGCTAGCACATAGCAGACATTCAAGTATTCATTGGCCATATAAATAACTATATCTGGGACTGCAGAGATAGCTTGGCAGTCTAAGTGACTGCCTGGCAAGTGCAAGGACCTGCGTTCGATCCCCAGTACCCCATGCGTGTGGAGCCCAGAACTGGCCCAAAACTGGAAATGGTGATGCACACCTGTAGGGAGGCTGAACAGGTGGATCACTACAAGTCTGAACTGCATAGTGAGACCCGTATCAAATTAATCAATTAATTTTAAAAAGTATATCTACAGAAAAAAAATCTAAGGGAACTTGAAAACTGAATTTTAATATTGACAATCTTGTAAGCAAAAGTTTTGCTGTATTTTATTAACGGTGGGGGCAGAGGGCAGGGTGATATACAGCTGAGTTTGATTCCCAGTACCAAAAAGAAAAAAAAAACCTAGAGTAACATGGTCAGGATTCTCTGGTTGATTATGATGTACCCTTGTATTTCCTGGCAGCTAGCTCCTTGCCAACCAACTTGCCAAAGGAAGAAAACAGCTTACCTGGTATCGTGTATCACTCCTTTGCTGAAGTGAAGGGGACAATACAGCAGAGTTGAAAAAATAGAATACTGGAGGAATTTCTGTTGTCCGTTGGGAAAATTGTTCGAGGGTGAATTGTCTTGCCTGGGGCCACCCAGTGAGTTGGGAGTTGCAGGCCCTGTTTCCTTATATAGCGTCATTCATACAGTCTGGGCATTGCCTGAGCAGAAGATAAAAGCCATCCCCTACTCATTAGTCTCTGGAACTTACAACACATGGGTATAATTCCTCTGCCATCAGCTGGAGCTAACATCCATTTTCTCACACTCCCTATTTACTACTGAAAGGAATACTGGTTGGTTGGTTCATTCCCATAGTCTCTCTACAGAGCACTAAGATGGGCACCTAGCCACAGAGGGCAGCATGCCCCTACTGTTGAGAAAAGAGGGAGTCATCTCAGGAAATCTAAGCCTGAATGATTGGATTTCTCAGCTGCCTTTATAGAACAAGGGTAATATAAGTGTTGTCCTAGAAATTCTTAAACCTAGAATAAGCAGAATGTTAATTAGGAAATCATTGATTAGAACCTTTCAGTTAGCATTTGAGTAGAGTGGAATGATGCCTTAGGGATTTGAGTAGAGTGGAGTTTTGTCTGTTAATTAGAATGTGGTAGTAGTATATAAGGCCATGTGACCAATTAACTTGAGAGGTGCTAACGGACTGGTGAGAACTGGTGGGGAAACCAGCACCTCTTGGAGTTTGGCATTTTTGTGCTCTGCACCACATCACTGAGGGGATTGAAAGTTAAGCCCAGGGGCTGGCCTGATAGCTCAGCAGACTAAAGCGCCTGCTTAGGCAGAGTGGAGGGAGGGTGGGGGTTGATCCCTGGCCCTACTCGTAGGTGCGCTGATGTGGCGATTGAGACTTGGCATGGTTGGGCAAGCCTGTAATCCCAGCACTTGGGAGGCTGAAAACAGGAGAATCTCTATGAATCTAATTTATGGAATGAGACCTTGTGGACTCTGTCCTAAATACAGGAAAAAAAAAAAAAAAAGAATGTTCAAGCCCAGCTTGGACAACTTAGCAAGACCCTGTCTCAAAATAAAAAGGCTCTGGGTGCAGTTCTCAGTACTCCCCTCCTCGCAAAGAAAAAGATGTTTATAGACCTATAACTCATATACCATACTTCTTAGTCATTTCAAGTCTGCAGTTCAATAGGTGTTAGTATATGTACAGTACATTTTAGTGTATGGCCATCACTACAGTCAATTTTAAGGTATTTTTATCACCCCAAGAAGAAATCTGTACCACTGACAGCCACCCCATTTCTTCCCTGACCACACAGTATGCGTTTCTGTCTCCAATGATTGCTTTTTCTGCACATTCCATGTAACTGGAACTATACCATTTGTAGTCTTTTTTAACTGACAGCTTGGTGTGGATTCTCTATTCTACATTGTAGAAGGGTGTCTTCATTCTTTTATATGGCCCAGAGCATTTTGTTTATCCATTGCTTAGGCAGTGGACATTTGAGTTGCTATTTTATTTTAGTATATGTGTTGCCAAAACGAGCACAGGGTTGCTATTTTATTATGAAGATCAGGCTGTCTTGATTGTTGTGCATCTCACTTTTTAGCATATACACCTCCATAGCTATGTTAGTTTTCTGTTGCAGCTCTAACCAATTGCCACAGACTTAGAGACTTATAGCACAGATTTGTCAGCTCATAGTTTCTTGGGTCATAAGTGTGAGCACAGTATGGCTCCATCCTTTCAGTCTCAGAGACCTGAAATGAAGTTATCAGTGTACCTTTGTGAAGGTTCTGGGAAGACTGGACCTCCCAGCCCATTCAGGTGGTGGCAGGTTTGAGGTCCTTCTGGTTGAGGACTGAAGTCCCCTTCTGCTTTTGCACACATGGCCTCTGCATCTCAGTTTCAGAGGTGGTGGGTAGAATCCTGCCACATTTATAATTTTGACTTCTCCCCCTACACACACTTTATTCATGCGATTGCATCAGGCCAGGAGATAATCCCAGCTACTTTAGAGACTAAGGCAGGGTGATCACAAGTTCAAGCCCAGCCTGGGCAACTTGGCAAGACCTCTGCTTCAAAATAAAAATAGCTGAAATGTAGCCCAGTGGCAGAACACTTGTCAGACATGGACTTGATCCCCAGCACAGGGGTGAAGTAGAGCACAGCAAGACTGATGTGATTGATATGCTCCTCCTGTTTTTTTGTTTTGTTTTGAATGATTTTATTTATTGATTTATTTATTTATTTTAGATTAGGATATCACTATGTAGCCCAGGCTGGCCTATAAGTCATGTTCCTCCTGCCTCTGTAGTGCTAAGATTTCAGGAGTATTTTCTCATTAGAAACTATAGTCACTTTGTCTAGTTGTCTGCCCAGTAGTTCTCAGTTGGGGTTCTTTTGCATCCAGGGGAACACTTGGCAATGTCTGCAGACAGTTTTGGTTGTCACTGCTAGTGGATGCTACCAGCATCCAGTGGACAGAGCTGCTGCCAACCATCCTACAAAGGAGACAGCTTCCCAGAACAAATCACCAGTGCCTAGGAGAGAAGCCTTGCTCTGTGTCATGAACTATTTTTAAATGGCAGGATTGCGCTGTATGTAAATAATGTTGTTGTTTTTTTTCCTTCCTGCCACTAGGCATTGAATCCAGAGCCTTCATGCTGAGCTACATCCTAGCCTTTTTTTTTTTAATTTTTTTTTTTTAATTTTAAAACATGCACTTACTAAGTTGCCTAAACTAGGTCTCAAACTTGCGATCCTACTGCATCCAGAGTGCTGGTTTTACAGGTGTGGCCACCACTCCTGGCTGTGAATAATGTTCTTAATGCCTTCCCTATAACTTACCAAACCCTGATCCTTTAGATCATTGCAGTCATTCTGTGTTCCATGAATTAATTTTAATTTATTGCATTGAATTTTAGTGCCATTTGAATTGTTAAGGGTAAGTGGATGGTGTTGTAGAGCATTTTAAGCTAGTAGCTCCTGTTAGAGACATGAGAAGGAAGGAAACTACGTGAGAAGGAAGGAAGGGGAGGGAAGCAGGGACAGAAAGAGAAAAGAAAGGCAAGGATATAGTATAATAAACATCCCAAGTATTTGTTATCCATAATTATTATCGAATCCACAGTTTGTCAGATTAATTCTAGATGTGTCTTCCTTTTTCCCTCCCACTCCTGGTCCTACCTAAGCTAGAATTTTGACTTCACTCTCTACAAGCTCTGTGACATCAGATGAGTGACTTCATTTATAAATCATTCCACCAGTGTTGAGTGCACTGGGAAGGGAACAATGGCCCAAACAGGGTCTTTGCTGTCATTGTACTTATGTCCGTGGGATGGGCAGTGTAGGAACAATGAATAGTTAAAAAATATTAATATCAGGTGATAAGTGAGCTCAGGAAAAATAAGGCTGAGGGGGCATTGCTTGGCGTGGGGATGGTTCATGCTGCTTTGGAAGACTGGTTTCCGGCTCAATGATATATGAGCAATACATCAACAGTATTGCCACGTGGGATGAAAAGCAGGGACAGGACTGAGAGCCCAGTGTGACAAACAAGGGACAGAGAACCAGCCTGAGGTATGGGGAAGGGCCGTGGTAAGGATTTTTAATTAAAGTGGCATATGATGGGAAGCCTTCAGTGAGGACAGTAAAGAAATGATTTGACTTGTCCTTTATTTTATTTATTTATTTATTTATTTATTTGTCTTTTTGAGACAGGGTCTCACTATGCAGTTCAGGCTGGCCTTAAGCTCACTTTGTAGCTCAGGCTGGTCTCAAACTCACAACAATCCACCTGCCTCAGCCTCCTGAGTGCTGGGATTACAGGCATGTGCCACCACGCCTGGCTTTTGACTTGTCCTTTAAAAGGAGCACCTTGTAGCCCACAGAGATAGCTCTGCAGCTAGTTGTTCAATCCTTGGTATTGCACCAAAACTGGGCATGATGGCACATGCCTGTAATCCCAGCACTGTAGAGGCTGAGACACAAGAGTCACTAAGAGTCTGAGCTGCGTAGTGAGACCCTGTGCCAAATTAATAAATAACGGATTAAAAGGAGCAGTTTGCACAAAGTGGTGCACTTCAATCAAGAGGCGAAGGGAATGTGGACAACGGGGAAAAAAGGGCTATCCCTGGGCAGACACTGTGGCCCATGCTCACCCTTGGCTGTCAGCCAGGTAGGAGCAGTGTTCATGGTAAGTCACTGAAGGCCCCTCAGTTTCCATCACCTCCCAGACCTCTCATGCTTGTCGTCTGGGAACCAAGGAAAAGGGTGTTGCTCCCTCATTGTTGCCTTTGGAATAGAGTTAGTGCCTGTGAACTTGTGCCTGGCACAGCAAGGTCCCTATAACAGCATCATTGTTATTCTTACTGCCACTGTCCTCCAACAGCAGCCACCTTCATGCATTTGCTGTTTGTTCAACCCATGTTTTTATACTTCTGTCACCTATATGCAACAATCATAAGTGTGTGTTTGCCCTTAAGAATTTATATACATTGTATCATTTTGAATATTCTGCTCAGAAGTTGATTTGCCCAGCCTCTCCTTTGTGTCTGTCCTTGGAGGCATGGTGGACTTGCCCTGCTCCTCCAGCCTTGTACTTTATGCTGTGATCCAATCCCTTGGTAATGCAGTTTGTTTGCCCTTTTCTCTGCAGTGACAGTGCCGCACTGTGTCCTCATCCACAGCCCCCAGTACCCTGTGGCCAGGGTTCTCTGGAACGTATGCTCAGATGTGGGCCTGTGGGTTGGAGCTGTGGGCCGGCCCATCTCACCAGTTGCAGCCAGCACTGCTGCTCCAGGAGTCTCATTAATGTGACTATTCACTCACCTGGGAAATCCCATTACTTATTTTAGATTAATGCAAAATTCAGTGAATAGATTATTGGGACTTAGTGAATGAATGTGCTACAGCAAAGGGGAGAGTAGTGTTATTTTTCTCCCAGATGGCAAGGTAGGCAGTCAAGACTAGTGGAAGAGGAGTCTACACTCACTGAGCCCTGCCCAAAACAGGAAAGACACCACATGGGTCACCCGGGGAAGAGCCAGCTTTGGATGGGGCAGGAGACAGAGGAAATAGGCTCCGTGGACATGAAGACAGAGGCAGGGCAGGGCAAACAGGAGACTGGGCAATGAGCATCCTGGCAGTAGGCTGTGGAGATGGCCCTGATTTGGGATGAACTGAGCAGAACACCGTCCCCTTCTGCAACACAGAGGCCAGGTGGAGGAGGCAGCTCTGAATGTAGGGTCCACATTGGTTGATCATGAACAGTTTAACACAGAGGAATCCTTCCTGTCCCTGAAGGGACAGTGTCTCCAAGAGAGGCCCCAATATCAAAGCCTAATAAGTGCAGAAAGTAGAAAACATGATGATTCCTAAGAAGAGATCCAAAGAGAAGCATTCCATGGACCTTAGTGAATGAATGTGCTACAGCAAAGGGGAGAGTAGTGTTATTTTTCTCCCAGATGGCAAGGTAGGCAGTCAAGACTAGCGGAAGAGGAGTCTACGCTCACTGAGCCCTGCCCAAAACAGGAAAGACACCACATGGGTCACCTGGGGAAGAGCCAGCTTTGGATGGGGCAGGAGACAGAGGAAATAGGATCCGTGGACATGAAGACTGAAACATGAGGTTGGTTTCTCTTCTGCTAGCCTGGCTGGTTTGGGAAGGAGAGCTCCTGGGGCTCTCAGAAGTGTCTGACTTGGGCTCCAGCTCCAGGCATCCTGATTCAAGAGGTCTTGGGTACAGCCTGGAGCCAAATGATTCAGAGATGCTGCAAAGTCTGAGAAGCCCTGAGCTGAAGAGACAGATCTGCCAGACTGCTTAGGATTCTAGCAGAGGTGACTCACCTTGAGGGAAGAAGCCAGAGCCCTGGAGTCATCATTCTTTTTCTGCAAAGACCAGATAATGAAGATTGCAATCTCTGCAGGCCAAGAGGAAATATCAAGGATACTATGTAGGTATCTCTGTGGCAAGAGAGAAAACAAATTCCACAAATTCTTATTGATGAAATTCAAAATGTAGTGATGATAGAGTATAGCTTTATATAATACAAATATTCCACTGAGAAGCATGAGACTCTTTGTGGGGTGGAGATGACATTTCAGTTAATTGGAGTACACAGTTAGTGCTCCTAACCATAAAGTCAGTTGCAAATACTCTTTTGTAAAAACCTTCCCTAACTCTTGGGCAAGACAAAAAGAGATGCCAGGCACGAGCATGAGTATCCTAACACTCACATGGCAGAGGCAGGATCACCAAGGCCAGCATGAGCTATGTAGTGTGTTCAAGGCCAGTGTGAAATACTTACTGAGACTCTGTCTCAGCATAACAGAACCATAAGGTAACAGGGTGGGCTTGTCCTGGCTGTCCCTGAGAAGATAAGCAGGCACAAGTGCTTGTTCTGTGTTGGACTCAGGTCACAAGTCAGCCCCCTTTCCCTTCCTCCCTCCTTTCCTGCCAGTTCTTGGCTAAGGACAGCATTAGGTGGGGGACACTGTGATTCTATTCTTTGCTTTGTGTGATAGTATAATGTAGACCCACCTATAAATCTCTGAGGTTTGGTGGTTTCATCCTGAGATTCAGACTGAATTACAGGCTATATAACAAAGCTCAGCTCTGAAGAAGACAGTCTCAGATAACCTCATAGGGAAAGTGAAAATGGGCTTCTGTGGGTCATATAAAAAATAATGTCATAAAGCCTGGACTTTCCTTAGATCTCGTGTGCTGTGGTGACAGCTTATACAAGTAGACTCCTCCCGTGTATCACTGTCTTGACCAATTGTGGACACATCTAAGTGTGCCTTTGTCTTTTATACCTAAATGAATAAATACCCTAAAATGCTGAGCTCCCACATAGGCAGTTTCTGAGGCTGTGGGGGCAAATTTTGAAGGATTTTTTTAATGTTAAATGAAATTTTGGCCTTAAATTTTTCTTATCCCAAGTTATTTTATATTATTTTCAAACACTAGTGAGGGAAAAATCAGAAAGACCCACATAGAGCCTGGGCACCACCCCACACACTCCTGTATTCTCTACCACCTTGAGAATCTGCTCACCACTTGGGTATTTTTATTTTCAAAATGTAATACTCAGGATCCTTACCCACAAGGTGCCTCCCACTAGGAAAGCTCCTGATGTCAATGCCTCTATCAGCCTTCTCTGAGAGCTAAATTATAGCTCCTGGGCCCCTTTCCTCAGTAGTCTGGCTATCTGCAGAGCAGGCCTGGGCTGGGATACTCAGGCTTCACTGTGGCTTAGGTGCTGCCCCATTGTGGACACACATTTGGTCTGGGCTTAACCCTAGTTGAATTGAAGGGGCTGCCTCAGGATAAGAGCAGTTCCTTGTCATCTGCACCTCCTACAGCATGCTTGGTGTCACACACTAGAAGATGGTTTGTGTGCCACAGGAAGCAAGAGAGTGCAGTCAAACAGGCCAAATTGAAGGTCACTTCAGACTTTAGCAGCTGGGTGGGTGGGGGCAGTCTACACAGGCTGGGTAAGGCTTGCAAGTAATTCAGGGCTCTTTTTTCAGAAAGGGTGTCAGGTATAAGCTGAGTTCCTTCCAGATCTGAAGTTCTTTGAGATCCTGTGAAGAAAAGAAAAAACAAAAAGGAAATAAGGAGTTTTGTGATGGCAGTTGCAGTTTTAAATAGGATAGCCAGGTATGGCTTCCCTGAGAAGGCCTTTTAAGTAAACACCTCATGGATGAGAAAGGAGTCCCCTAAAATTCTTGGTTTGTGACTTGGACGTTGGAGAGAGTTGAGAAAGGCATCTGTGCTAATGTGTTTAATTATCTACTCCAGGTTGTTAGGATTAAGATAAACATTGGCTCATACAGCTCAGGAACCTACCCTGTGGAACATGGACTGGAAAGCACTGGCCCTTGGGGGGTACTTAAGTCCCTGGGCTAAGGTGGAGTCCACTCAACTCCCAGACAGGGCATTGCTCTCAGTATCAGCCAGGCTTCTCCAGAGAAACAGCCAGAGGAGGTGTAGAGAACTGAAAGATTTTGTATAAACATTGGCTTTCTGATCATGGAGGCCAAGACATCCCAGGATCTATGTCTGTGAGCTGGAGACTCAGGGAGGCTGATAGTGAAGTTGTCTAAAGGCCTGAGAGCCCAGGGACCCAGTGGTGGGAATCTGAACTAGGGAGAAAATTCATGAGGTGCCCCAGCAAAAGCAGTAGATGAGGGAATGGTGAATCTCTCCTTCTTCTGTCTTTTGGTCCTGTCACGGAAACAGGCTGCCTACCCAAAAGTAGGGACTGATCACTTTACTGAGCCCACCCTGCAACCCCCCAGAAGGTATACCACACCCAGAAATAAGATGCCCCAGTCAGTTATATGACCCATGTTTAGTCATCTCAGTCTGTAGACAGGCAGATGAGGGACCTGCCTCAGGTCCCTCACCTCTACACCAGAGAAACATATTCTGCCTCTCCATTCCCCACAACCACCTCACACTGGGTGCTGCCTCATCACCCTTCTTGTTTCTTTCAGGGACCACCCCCCACCAAAGATATAAGGACATCATAGTTTGCTTTTCTCAGGTGCCCTTTGCGCCAAGGACAGTGATGTCATTCTTCTGAGGAGGACCTGATGGGGAGAGAGGCTCCCCTGGACACTTTGTGCCTTATGAAATCTGTACTATTGGCGTATGTTCATCTGCTTTTATAAAATAAATGCACCACCCTATTGAGAAAAGGCATTATTGTTTCATCAAAGCTTGTAAATATTTACACTTCTGAAACTTACTTCATCTCAGAGCTAGAAAACAGTTTAACTTCTTGCTAGTGGGGTGAAGTGATTACATCTGAAAGTTTGCGGAATTCTGTTGACTTTATGTATTTACCCTTAAGCCCGCCAGAACAGCCCAATCACTGTACTGTGTTTGCCAGCTTTATTGTTAGTTAGAGGTTGAGCTTTTTCTAGACATTGAGACAGACTGAGATTTGGTGAATGTCTAAGCATTTGTCTGTGCATTGATCAAGTACTGTTATGGAAAGGAATCTGCCCAAGCAGGAGCATAAAGTCACCAGTGTCAGGCAAGGCACCAGGGTCTAAAGGCTCCACCAATCTCTTAGTAGCTTTAGAAGAAAAAGAAAGTAAGCTGAAAGCAACACAATCTAAATGATTTGTCACAGTTTTGAGGAAAAACAGATGAGACTCTGTAAAGAAGAATTCTTCCTTGAAGACTGAAATTGGTTTTCTCACAGAATTAATAATATGGAGACTAATTTGCTCACTTTTGCTTTTCTGATGAAAAGTGGCTCTGGGTAGCACTGCTGTCCTGGTGCCTTCAGGAACTAGGGTGTTGCCTCTCAGGGCAGCTTACAGGAGCAGCACCTAGGCTCAAAGGAGTGTCTTGGGTGCTGAGTAACTAAGGTCTTTACACTTCACCCAGAGAACACCTCTCGCCTGCTCAAACTGTTCCCCATGGAGAGAGCCTGATCTTGGCAGCACCTGTGCCCTGCTATTGGGCCTCAATAGCAGGCATCAGAGCATGCTGGGGGGCCTCTTGGTCACGTTGTGTGCTGGCCTTGTGGGCTCTCGGTAGGGAGAGAGCATTATTGTTGAGTAATGAGGCAACGAGGACTGAATAATTGTTCAGTCCTCGTTACTGCATTATCACCTCATTCAGTATGAGCAGGGGTTGCTCAGGGAAATTGATGTTACTGTGCGATCTTATGCAGGTGATTTTTTTGTTTGTTTGAGTCTACATGTAGACTAAATGTGAAGCTGGGTGTGATCGTGCCCACCTGCAAATCCCAGCTATACAGGAGGCTGAGCCAGGAAGATCACAAGTTTGAGCCCAGTTAAGGCAACTTAACATCCCGAGTCCTCCAGTAAGCTGGTGTGACAGCAGCCTGCTCACTTTCTGACTATACCATAGGTGACATGTTCCAGGCACAGGAAAGAGAGGGCACTCTGGTCCTGGGCAGAAAGCCAGATATTGGCAAATGCAATAAGAAGCCAGAACTGCTGGGTATAAAGGCTGGGCTTGCCTTTTAGGTCTAAAGCTGTTCCCTGGACCTGCCAGTGCCCAGCTAGGGTTCCAGTAAGCCTGTATTTTCTTTCAAATTCTGATCTTTTGGTATTAGAAAATGAAATCTCCCCCACTGCCTTCTCAAGAAACAATAATTTCTTTGATTTCCCAAAGTCCAGGCTGCTGGCCTGGAATTGTCCTGCTGAGTTGGAACTGTGCAAAGGGGCTTATTTCCACATCTCTCATTGTCTTGCCAGGGGTGCTAGGATCCAGATTAGTATTGTAATCATCCAGAGCAAAGTTACTCCTCAGGGTATGACATGGTTAGTAGCACTAGTATTACTGTCATCCTTTACCTGGTGTGGTGCAGTGGTCTGAATGTATACCAGCCTAAATTTATATGTTGGCATTTTAACCCAAAGGTGATGGTGTTAAAAAAAAAAAATGGCACTTTGGAAGGAGGGTTCTAGATTGTTCACCACTTTCACCACACAAGGAACCATCCAGAAGGCAGTGTAGGTGACCAGGGTTCAGCACTCACAAAGTCTGCTTTAGCTTTTGGTTCTCTACCTCCAGAACTGAGAAATAAGTTTTGGTGATTTGTAAGTTACTCAGTCTATGGTGATTTGCTCTAGCAACTCAAACGGACTGAGATATGCAGTGAACTCTGAAAAAAGCAAGCTAGATACTCATAGAAGGTCCCTGCTCTTCCAGGATTGATCTCTTTCTAGGGTCCACTCACTTTCTGCAAAGAGGGGCTACTTGTGACAGCTGGAAGATGTGATACCAGCAGACAGACAGGCTTACTAATGCCACTGAGGGAGGGTCTATAGTTTATTAATCATTAAAGTGACCTGTGTGCTCTTAAGAAGGAGTAAAACCCAAATGTGGGAAAATAACATCTCTGTAAATGGTCAGTCACTTTGCAGTTTTAATATACCCACAACAGTAAACTAAGGTGTCATTTCTGTGGTTGAACTTTCCTGTTGTTGGCATTTTCTTTTATCTTTTGACATAGGAAAATGAGATGTTTATAAAAGGAATTTCCAGACACATTATACAGCAGAATTGTTTTTCAATTACAGAATGGGCCAGTGTCCATCTGTTAAACTAAATGATGAGCACTCATGTATATTGCTACAAGGTAGATCTGGCTGATGTGAATAATATCCAGTGTCACTGTCTCAGTGCCCTCACATCCATCCTTGTGCCACAAGTGAGGACTGCTTCCTCCTCTCCATATGGGGCATTTGCTGTGTGTGGCAGGCCCCAGAACATAGGAGGGACTAGGACAAAGAGTGCTGTCCTCATATACTTTCCAGGGAGGGCAGAGATAATAAACAAGAGTGAACTATGACGTGTGTCAGCTGAAGAGAAAACAATGCAAGGAAGGTGTGGTAAAAGACAGGCATGGTGTGGATGGCATTTGTGACTCAGTACACATTGAAAGCAGGCCCTGCTGATGCTCACAAAGACTGAGAAATGAGTCCCACCGGTGTGGGGGAAGAAGGTTCCAGTGTCAGGAAACAAGTACAAAGGCCCCAAGGAGAGATAAGGAGGCAGAGACTGGGTGCAGCAGCTGCTAGCCAAGTGGAGGGACTGGAGTAGGGAGTATTGGGCCAGGTCACGTGGACCTTCCAGGCTTTTGGTAGGCCTTGGCTTGTGATCTCAGTGAGGAGAGGTTTTGAGAGAAGTGACTTTGTGTAACAGGATGGCCTGCCTGCTGGCCATCTCAAGTTGAGAATAGACTAGCAACAAGTTAAAGGTTTGCAATATTCTGAGGGAGGGATGATGGTGGCTGAGCCAAAGCGACAATGTGGAAATGGTAGGAGGTGGATGCCAGCATTGCTGCCAGGCAGATGCAGGGCAGGTAGGATACAGTACTCCTGGGAAAGGTCCTCGGGAAGCATGAACCTCCTGTGTCCAGGACAGGCCCCAACCCCTGACTTCAGGCCTGCAAGGTTGTTTACTCAGAGCGCTAGGCACTTTGTGCTAATGGGGGTAGTTAGGCAGCCCCCAGGGGAAGGCACGTGGGTTTTCTGGCCCTTTGCCTTTGGCAGTATGCAGAGGCTTCTGAGGGAACTTCTGCAAAGACACTGGTGAGGGCAGAGCCCTGGACTGCCAGATCCAGCTCCACCTAAGCCAGGTTAACCACTGACCTGGGCTGCTATATGCAGTGTTGGAAGTCACAGTACACAATGGTCACTCTATTTAAAGGAGGGAGTGGGGTATGAGTGAGGAGAAAATATATTAACAGGTTCCTGAAATAGATACTGAAAATTGCGGAGACCAGCTCTTTGCTTTTTTCTGAGTGCTAATTAAGTATAATTTAGATTTAGCGATCTAAACTGTTACCTTTCCAGTCCATAGGAACAGATGCCTGAAGAGCAGGATTTTTGCCCCAGTCCTAGAATGAAGGAAACAGCCAGGTGCTTTCACCTAATCCTTTACTATATCCTTTTCATGGGGCAAAAGAGTGATTTGTCTATGTTCCTAAGAAGATCCTCCCACCCCTTCCTCAGTACTAGAAATTGAGTCCAGGGCCTGAACCACACTCCCAGTCCTTTTTTAATCTTCAAGTTTCACTTTTGAGAAAGGATCTTACTAAATTGCCTAGGCTGTCCTCAAATTTATGAGCCTCCTGTCTCGGCCTCCTGAGTTTCTGGGATTAGAAGGATACCACCCCCCTCCCACTCCTGCCACTGCCACCGTAATACCTGGCCCTAGTTCTAAGATTTGGTTTGGTTTCTAATGAATTTAGTAATTGCTCTCTCCTGGACCTCTGTCCTAAGAGAATGCCTCAGTGTGACAGTTGGGTGCTAGTCTAGGATAATGCTGATACTTCATTTACTGACACATCTGAGTGCATGTTTGGTGCTCAGTGCTAACCACTGAGTTTATTTTATACAATAATAATCTTGTCTTCTTTAAACTTTTCTCCACTTAGTCTTATCAACTTCACAATTTCCACCAGATAGGCTTGTGTGTGTGAATGTATATTGTTGGTCTGGTTGGTCTTGATTGTTGGTCAGCTGGTTTGTTATATAGTTTAGGGCAGGAACCAAAAGCCTCAGGCATGTTGGGCAGTGTTCTGCCTGAGCCACACCCTGTCCTCCATGTAGTTCACAGTTCAAGAAAAGAAACAGATCACAGATCGGTAAACAAACTGGCTTGTCACTCTGGCTTTTTCCTCTTATTTTAATGTATCATTTTTCCAAAGGGACTTCTGTTCATATAGATAATAATTAATGTTAACTCCCCCACCAAATTCAAGGCACTTCTGATTTTGAAACGTCAAAGATCTTAGGCTAAATGTTTTAAATTATCCTCTGTGTTGATAATGAAGTTTTTTTAGAAATCTTGACTGAGCTTATTTCTGGAATTGGAAATAAGAAACCTTAGAAATCTAACATGCTTGTGAATTTAAACATTTTGAGGACTCAGTAGTTACTTTATTATTTTAGCTATTACCTATCAAATAGCAATTTTGTTACTAATAAGAGACTGAGCATGGAGGTGCACACCTGTAATCCCAGTGCTTGGAAGGCTGAAAATAGGAAGATCACTAAGAGTCCTGCTAAGACCCTGCAGACCCTGTGCTAAATACATTTTCTTAAAAATACATGTTTCTGGTTTGGTTGGTTATGAGGGTTTTTTTAATGTATTTAGTACAGGTTCTATAGGGTCTCACTACACAGATCAGACTCATAGTGATCCTCCTATTTTCAGCCTCCCAAGTGCTGGGATTACAGCATGCACCACCATGCCCAGTCTCAATTGCTTTCTCAGAAGCAGGTGCTTTAATCTGCTGAGCTATCTGGCTGGACCCTGGTTGTTTCTATTTTAGCTTATTAAAATGCATTTGCTAAACATACTACATTTTCATTTCAATTAGTGTGATTACTCTTAGCTACAATTTGAGGATCTGACTGCTTGGATGTTATTGGAGGACAAGTTTAGTGAAGTGAATAGATCAATTAAAACAATTTAAGGGAAGCTAGAAGAAAATGCAAAGTATGTGCATACTTCTGATTGCAGTGTGCACATACTTGATATAGCAAGTCCATAATTCAACTTCTGTCCATTTATCACAAGAAGATAGGTAAGTGCGGATACAGTACATCTGACCAAGAAGCTCTCTTTGTATGATTGTTTGTACTTTCCATTTGGTGGAAATGACTCTTGTTTAAAAGAAAGAGATTTGTGTAACTAGTGCATGAACCACATATTGACCTACTGTGAGGCAGTTTAAAGTGTTCAGTGACAAGGGACAGTAGTGAAGATATATTGGTAGCATATTCTCAAGAATTAGAATATGTTTATGTATATTCACAAACAAAAACAAGAGTTTCTGTGCAGCATGAGACTGCAAACATCCCAAGATTGTTAATAATAGTTATTTCTATTAGAAGTATTATTAGAATAATTAGAAACTAAAACTTCTACAAATGTTGTAACTATATGGAAATATTTTAATGGTTTAATTTTCTTCTTTATGTATTTCTGTATTTCCTTCACTTTCTACACTAAAAATATATCATTTGTGTAACCAGAAACAGATTTCATCTTCAGAAATATTACCATGGAGAGATGCTGTCCAGTAAAAACTGTTGACCACAAACGTGAAATATATGTGCACTTTAACATGTTCTCACCATCTTGAGCATTCATGGTTCATGCATGACTGTCCCATCAAGCAGCCTGAAGCACTCTGTGGCTGGCCATCTAACATCAGACAAAGGAATTTAAGTCATAGCTGCCTAGCAGTGAGGCATACAAATTACAACCCCATCCTCAACATATTAAGTTTTCTATTTGCCACATCAAGAGGAAACAGATAAAAATATATTTTAATAATATATTTTACTTAACTCAGGATTTCCAGCATGTAGTCATATTAACAAAAAGATGCTTCATTTATTTTCCTGCTGTCATTTGAAATCCAGTATGTGTGTGTAATGCATTTCAGTTCAGACTGTGAAACTTCCACCAGTCATTGTCCACTGTGATTAGGACAGAGTTGCTGTGGAATGTTACTAAATACAGTAGAGATGAAGGTTGTTTCCTATGGCTTAGACAGTAGACTGAAACTATCTCAACTCATGGAGTATGTTCTACTTTGGCCAGGCTTACAGCATATCTCATACTTTAGATTTTAATTACTATCTTAGAACCTAGTCTGGAAAATACTAAAAATGTTGGGGCAGCCAAGGTCAACTTGGCTCTAGTTCCAGTCATGATACCTGCTGGTGGCTGTATGGAAGCAGAAGGCCAGCAGGATACCTTCTGCCTTCTGCCTGTCTCTGCTCCCTTGTCCTCAGATGTCCCCACCACAGCATGGAATATAGCTTTCAGCTTCAGTTTTCTAACCTGTAAAATTAGCATAATACTCTTCTCCTCACAGAGTCAACAAACCGTATGGTCTCCATTACAAGTACTCAGTGTCACAAATGCCCTTGTATCTCTACAGCTCTGAAGCAGCATTTTTATTGTCAGAGTCACGTGAACTTACATCAGCATCTGCTTGAGCATTTGACATTTCTATCAATGTTTAAAGACTTTTTAAATCATTTATTTATTTTTTTGGTACAAGGTCTCACTACACAGCTTGGATCCTCCTGTCTCAGCCTCCCCAGCACTGGGATCATAAGCATGAACCACTGCATCCAGTTTCAGGGGCTGGCTCAGCATTCAGGGACAGCATGGCATTAGGTACCGGGCATCAGACCCAGGTCCTTGCACTTGCCAGGCAGGCATTTAGACTGCCAAGCTATCTCCCCAGCCCTTTAAAGTTTTTATGAAAAAGCTTTTTAGTCATTTTGACCCAGGACCCTACATTTTCTATGTTTAATTCCAGCCTCAATCTTGGTTAGGTCCGCAGAAATCACAGAGTACAGACTTCATCTTCGGTGCCTTCAGTGGCAGAGAAGGTGTGGCCCTGTGGGCCAGGCCTTGCCTCCAGTGTAGCACAGCTCTGACAGTGGAAACATAATTGGGTTCTTTGAAAAACAGCCTTTTAGAGCTGTCTCCAGAGCTCTCAGATTTAACAGTTTTTCGCACCTCTTTGCATAGCTCCTTTCTACTCTGTTGTCAGTTTGTCACAAAACCCAGTTAACTGGGTTGGGGGTTTTGGCTCTGAGCCAGTTCTGCTAGATTTGAAGCAAGAGGCAAGAGAAAGGGCCAGACTCGCAGCAGGCTCAACTATGAAGGTCTGGCCTCAGTAACTTGTCAGGCTTCTCTCCATAGGAAAAAAATCACATTTTTATGGTTGGAAGCCAGTGTGTTGTTGTGTGAGAACACAGTGTACCTGTTCATCCAGATTTAGTTCTCTTACCTAAAACAGAAATGCTATGAAGCATCTACCTATACTATTTATAATTTTTGCATTTGCAAGTATTTTAAATTTCTTAAAAATTATGTACTAGGGCTGGTGAGATAGCTCAGTGATCTAAAATGCCTGCCTAGGCAATCTTAGGCAGGTGCAGAGAACCACGGTTTGATCCCTGGCACCACATGCCACACCAGCCCCATTCTCAGGACTGGCAAAAAAAGAAAAAAGAAAAGAAAAACATTATTGCTACATTATTTCACTTGTGGTTCCTGGCTTGAATCTGAAAACACTGCATTGGCCCTATCTTTACAGGTTTCACATACACACACAACACACATACATACACACACACACACACACACACACACACACACATTACTTTTAAATGATATTTAGTATTTATTCTCAGATTTCTCTAGTATTTGTGAATTGTACAGGAAGGCTTCTTCAATCCTGAACCTACTGTGCCTGTCCTGCCCCCAGGGCACGCCGAGAGTGACACACACCTGTAATCCCAGTAAACAGGAAGATCACCATGAGTCCAATCTAGTAATGAGACTCTGAACACCCTGTACACTCTTCCCTAAAAAATAAATAAATAAAAGGAAGGCTTCCTTTTCCCTCATGTCAATGTTTGTCTTTAATTTTTCTTTCTGTGAAATATTTAAAGGCTCATACACTGACATCTAGAAGAACACAAGAGAACTTGATCAGCATGTGTTCCAGGAGGCAACCCCAAAAGTCTCCCGCTCTCAGCTTCTGAGATACAGCAAGGCTTTTCCACATTCCATTTCTGAAGAGCTGAGGAAATCTGAGCTGATGCTAAATTCCTCTTTTTCTCTTTGACTCTCAGGAAAGCCTTTCCTAAAGCTAATAATGGTGACAGCTTGTTTCTTTTTTTTTTTTTTTTTTTTTTTATTTATTTTATTTGTTGAAGTACAAATGTCAATTCGATAAATTAATACATTGCAAACTGTTTTCATAACGTTTTGGTATTGTACAAGGTGCATACATGATATTATGTTTACAGATATTATTTTAGCAGATTTATCAGTGAATTAAGAGTGTAGCTGCTTACTTATCTTATTTTTTTATACCTGAATTATATCAAAAATTCAATAATTATTTTCCTAGTGGATGACCGTAGTACTAGAAGCCAACATAATATCCTGTCCAACCACCATTAAAGGAAGGGGTGTAGAAAGAAAAAATCATGATGTGTGTGTATAGACAATACAGTTGGGATAGATAAAGCTGTGCTTCTACATATTTCTATGAGAGGCAAGATCTGCACTAATGGTGGCTGGATAATAATGACAGCTTGTTTCTTATGCGTACTTCTTAAACCTAGAGTGTTTCCCATGGTTCCATCAATTTCCCTAAGTTTTTACCTGGCATTTCCCACTGTGCCGGTAAGTTTGTCAAACACTCACCCATATAAAAGTCACCCTCCCCAGCCACACCTTCTCTGAACAAACCCTGAGGCCTAGAGACTGTCAGCTGCTCCCTATTCTGCAAGGCTGCTAGATGAGATCTTAATTTTACCTCTCAACCTCTTTCCTTAACTCCACAAGTGAGGGAACTTCGTGTCCTGTCCTTGGTGGCCTCTTCCTCCTGCACCCTGCGCTAGCCACTCCTCGTATCTAGAGTTCTAACCTTATTACACCCCTTTCCCAAAACAGCATTTAGCCTGATTCTTCAGGAGAAGTTCAGATTTCTTAGTTTACCCCTATCTGTCTTCAACCAGCTCCTCGCACCAGCATTGACATTTCTGGTGTTTGCTGACGTTATTCTAACTTTCATCTCTGGCCTCTGTGGAATCCATAGCTCATGCACCTGTGCACCTGCTGCAGTCTGTCCCACCGCCCAGAACAGGAGCCGTATTTATCCACCTCTTGGACTTTGTTCCTATCACCCAGACAGACCCTTGGTGAACTTGCCGGTAAAACTCTTAGGTTGCTTCCCCAGAGAAATTATATGTATGTCTATTCTAGACAGTGATGTGTTTGTCTCAGAAAGCACCCATGAATAGTTGTGGAGGGCACAGGCACTGTCCAGCTTCCCACTGTAACTGGTGGGGCCTTGGGGACAGGCACATCTGCCTCTCCTTGCTTTCTCTGACATTTAGATGAGAAGGTACCCTGCACTTCAAGTCCAAAGAGAAACTAAGAGAGGCTGTGTCTGTCTTTGCTTGCTGGATTCATTAACTTAAAGAAATGTATCCTGTTTACATTTCTGGCAGCATTTCTTTGATTTGGATGTTGGCCAAAGGCAAACAACCGGGCTGAGTGGTTTGTTTTTTTTTAAAAGCAGTCTTCCAAATACACAAATGTTGTCTGAGTGCACATTCAAAACCAGAAAGTGTCTTCTATCTAACTCTTTCATGCTGTAGGAAAACTAATCCTATTTACTAGCATTTGTGACTAACTTAGCTTTACTATAGAAAGATTTTAGGAATGACTGCTTTAAAAAGATTTGGTTTGATCAGGGACTAAACTAACACAATCTATTTAGAAATGAGATAACAGAATTTGCAGTTTTGGTCCTCATCCAGTAAAACCAAAAACTCCCCAAATCTACATCCCCAGCAGACAGGGGATCTAGCCTTGAGTCAAAGTTTAAATTATGGGATTAATAAATCATCTTTCAAAAGCTCCTTAAACAGTTTAAAGTGTTACATTGTGTTGAGATGAAGTCATCAAGCTGCTTGAGACTATAACTGTGTATATTTGCACAACTGAATAAAATGTATGGTTTTCAAAAAATTAAGCCTTTTGTGACATTGCTAGCAAGGTTATGTCCCTTGTTTTCTGGCCATTTTTTCCCCTTTTAGGTGTATATGAGATTTAGGCTTTTCTTGGCTTTCATATTTTAGGAAATTGGCCTTTTATTAGAAAAGACAGACACAATGTCTTACTGTCATACACTTCTTGTACTAGTATTTTACTTTCAGATCTGGCAGCTCTCATTAGTTCTGTGGAAGTAAGCACAGTGTTGCCAATGACCTTAAACTGCAGAATGAGTTCACATCTCTCTCTAAAAAGGAAGAAAAGTAGACTTGGAACTTCAGCAGATGTCACAAAGTAGAAAACTTCCCTGGAACTCAGCTTTAGATTTCCAGAACAAAGTTGGCAAGCAGCAGTTTTTAACTCAAAAATTTAAATGGGCAAAAGAAAAACATCTTTTTTTTTTCCTTGCAAATGAAAAGGAAGATACTGACTCTGGGCTCCTGTTAACTGTTGTAATTCAAAGTTGATCTCGGTTTTGCCAGCTGCTTTGGATTTTGGAAAAGAGAGTGAGAAATCTTTTCCTTGTGGCTGGGGCAGTGAGTTGGGGCAGGTCCAGTCTGCTTGGTGGTGGTGTGCAGAGGCAAGACCAGCTGCATCGGGGAGGCTAGCTTTGTGCCTGTGCACATTCATGCATGTGTATATTTCAAGCCAAACTCATGTTCACCTCCAGTCACTGGGAAAGGCCTGGTTTGTGCATTGTTGGAAGCAATCTTATTAAATGACCTTCAGGTTTCTAGGGTCCGGTTTGGCCCCTTGCCAAAACTAATCCTAGTTAGTTTCCAATTATTTATTTACTTATTTGGTACAGGGTCTTGCTATACAGCTCAGACTTATAGTGATCCTCCTGTCTCAGCCTCTGTAGTGCTGGGATTATAGGCATGTGCCACCACGCTTGGTTTCTGTGGCCAGCTCGGCCCAGAGGCCAGCACAGCATACAATACCAAGGATTGAATTCGGGTCTTTGTACTTACTAGGCACTTAGAGCACCAAGCTATCTCTCTGACCTGGTTGTGACCTTTTGTACATTCCTTTCAGTGAGCCTAATGTCCTTCAGTCTACCCAGATTGCTACATGTCAGTAGTTCAGGTTCATTCATTTCGTTTATAACTACTGAGGGGACAAAAATTCCAAGACTTTGCCAGAGACCTCCCCTCACACATCTGTGTTGCCTTCTACATGTTAATTTCCAATAATTGGAAAGAAAAGGTCACAATCTGTTTCTGTGTATATTTTTGAAATGAGATGGATAATCTTTGTAGGGCTGGGGAGATAGCTCAGTGGCTTAAGTGTGTGCCTGGCAAGCGCAAGGTCCTGAGTTTGATTCCCCAATACAGGAAGAAAAAAAAATCTAATAATCTTTGTTGTGCATAATTGGGAGAATAGAAATCATCTTTGTTTTCATGATTTCTCAAATCTTTGGCCTCTCATTCTTTGAGAAGGCAGGAGATTGATGAAATCAAAGATAGTGGGAGATGGGAAGGTCCAAGGCAGCAGTCAGAATGCCCCAGACTCATCCATCCTTTAATGCTCAGTAGTATTCAATGATAGGAGTAAGTGTTCCATAGTTTGTTCCCCTATATAGGGCTCTCTGCATCTAGCTATTGTGGACATTGTTAGATAGATTTTTGTGTAGTCATTTCTTTGGGACAGGCACCTAGGACTGAAGTTGCCTGGTTGTACGATGACTAGCTCTGCACAAGTTTCTACCACTGCCAGTGCTGTGTGATAATTGTAGCTGCCCTGTATCCTCACTGCCTCTTGGTAATGCTGTTGTCTTTTACTCCACTGCAAATGACCATCCTTCACCTGTTGATTTGCTGTCTGTGTGTGTCTTCCAGTAACATTCTCAGCATGTCCATGGCCCATTTTCTAGCTGGAATGCTTGCTTTCATAGCTATTGGATTTAGAGTGTTCTTTATATATTCAGTATGTGAGTCCTTGTCAAATATGTGGATGGTAAACTTGCTTGCTGCCGAGAGAGGGAGTTTCCCTACCTTAACACTCTTATTTAGGCAGCCTCTATATCCCTTTGACCTGTCTGTGAGGGTAGAAAAGAGCAGAGAATGCCAGCTTTATTTTTAACAGTGAGGAAAGAAGCAAAAGAAAGGGAAATGGTTTCTCTTAGCCACAAACAGGGGTGGCATTGGCTGAGGACAGACTGTCATGACTGGGGAGCTGGCTGGGCTCCTGTCCTGGTTTGTCTGTTCCTGTCTTGTGGCTGTGATGGCCTGTGTACACATTTCACCACAGATTTTAAGTGGGAATAGTCAGCAGTATCCTTCTAGGAGCTGCAGGTTCAGTGGTACAAATAGTACTAGTCATTGTTGTTTTAGTTGTCCTCTGACCATTGTCTTTCATATAATGTGGCTCATTTTTCAGTGAAATTTGCTGTGTTGTGCTTCCTCCCCACTCAGCTGGCCTGTTTCCAGTGTTTTTTATACAAGCAGAGGAAAAAGCCAGCACAAGTGTGTGTGTGTGTGTGTGTGTGTGTGTGTGTGTGTGTGTGTGTGTGCTGCGTGTGTGCATGAGTCCATAAGGTCGAGGTCCTAGGAGCTCAGGCATTCATGCCAGGGCAAAACAAACTATGAGATGAGTTCTGGGTGCAAACTTCAATAGCTTGTGAGTGCTGTTTTATGACAGCCAATGCCTGTGTGAAGGTTCTTGTTCGTGAGTTAATCTCACAACACAATTAAATCTTTTTTTCCCTTCTCATTTCCTAGGGCTCAAGGGTGCTTGTTGATGCACGAGACAAACTTGGCATTCCTTGGCAGCACTCTGAAAATGAAAAGCATGGGATGTTCCTGATGGCCTTCGAGAATAAAGCAGGGCTTCCTGTGGAGCCTGCCACCTTCCAACTCTATGTGCCAGCTCTGAGCGCACTCTGGGGGGACTCTGGGATCCGGGAGGCTTTCAGCCGAAGGAGTGAGTTCCAGCTGGTAAGTGAACCTCCTGCTTTTACTTCTTTCTTTTCTTTTCTTCTCTTCTCTTCTCTTCTCTTCTCTTCTCTTCTCTTCTCTTCTCTTCTCTCTCTCTCTCTCTCTCTCTCTCTCTCTCTCTCTCTTTTTCTTTCTTTCTTTCTTTCTTTTTTGAGACAGGCTGTCACTAAGTTGTCCAGGCTAGGCTCTAACTTGCCACTCTTCTACCTTAGGAGTGCTAAGAGTATGAGTGTGCACCCATGCCTAGCTTAAATGATTATTTTGCCCTTTAATAGAATTTCCTCAAAAACTGTAAAACCATATACAAACTGTGCATTGCTGTAGGTCCTATCACCAGGTATAGTAGCATCTCCAGATGTGGTAGCACACACCTATAATCCCAACACTCAGGAGACTACAGATAATCTGCTAATCTTCCTTTCAGTTTGGTTTTCCATAGCACTAACATTTTACCCACCTAAAACAGTGATCAAAATGAAATTATGGGTACAATACAATTAATCTGGGGCTGGGGAGGTGGCTCAGTAGAATAAGCACTTGCCTGGCAAGTGCAAGGGCCTGAGTTCAATCTCCGGTTCCACCAAAAAACAAACAAACAAACAAAAAAAAAAACCACAGTTAATCTACTGTCAACTTTTAAAAATTTTAACCTGTTTTGCTCTGATGTCCCTCTTGTGTGAAGGGACCAGCCCTGAGTCCCCATTGTTGTGTGTCCCCTTGGTCTCCTTTGATTTTGTGACAGCTTTTTAGTCTCTCCTTGTCTTTTGTAACCTAGACACATAGGGAACTGGCCAGTTATTTTGCAGAAGCCCATGTCTGGGTCTTTCTACTGTTTTATCATTGCTAGAGTGAGGCAGTATATTATTTGGGAAGAAATAACAGAAATGACACTGCCCCAAGCCCAGAGCATCCTACAAAGTGGTACACGGTGTGAACAAGCCCAACTGCTAGTACTGTGAGCCTTAGTTCTTTGGTCAAGGCAGTGCCTGCCAGCCATCTCCTCAGGAAAGCTGCTATTTTTTTTCTATATTATTGATAAAAAATCTTAAGGAGATACTTCGACACTATGCATATATTCTGTTTCCTCTTTAAGATTTTGCCTACTAATTTTATTTTTAATGTATTTTTATTGGTACATTTCAAATACACATAATAATGACATTCCTCATGCAGAATTTGTACTTCTCCATGATATATCTTACTGCTTCTTTCTTTGTTTCCCATTGCCCTCCCCTCCCTTCAATCCCTCTTCCCCTCCTTATTTACAAAAGCTTGGTTTTTAGTTTTTTCCTTCTATTCTCTTGTCCCTTCCTTTCCCTCTGCCCCATCTTTTGTTCCCCTTCTCATTAAATATTTTCTTCCCATTTCCCAGTATCTGTTACACATTTAGCCCTTATCTATACTTTCAGTTTCTCATTCCAGAGAAACAATGAGAAATTTAAACATGTGCATCCAGTTCATTTCACTTAAGAGTATGGTCTCATGGTGCATCCATTTACTTAGAAATGTCTCATGCTTATCTTTCTTTATGGCAGAGTAGTAAATATCCCATTGTATTAAAACAACTACATCTTCTTTATTCATTCATCAGTTGATAGGCATTTGGCTGTTTCCAAGATGTAGCTATGCTGCTATAAAGATGAATGTGCATATATTGTTGTGGTATAATGATTTTAATTCTTTCAAGGAGATACCAAGAAGGAAGATAACTAAGTCAAATGGAACCTCTAGTTTTAGTTTTTTGAGGAATCTCCACACTGACTTCCACAATGATTGCTCCAGTCTACACTCTTAACAACTGTGCAGAAGGGTTCCTTTTTCCACAGGCTTGCCAGCATTTGTTACTGGTTGATTTCTTTCTTCTCTTCTCTTTTCTTTTTTTTCAATACCAGGGATCAAACTGAGGACCTCATGCTTGCCAGGTAGGCACGTATGCTGCTGAGCCATATCCCCAGCTCCCATGGTTGATTTAATAGTCATTCTTTCCAGGGTGAGATAGAATCTCAATATTGTTTTAATTTACATCTCTTTTTTTGTTTGTTTGTTTGCAGTACTGAGGATTGAACTCAGGACCCTGCGCTTGCCAGGCAAGCACCTATTCTACTGAGCTATCTCCACGACCCCCTAATTTACATCTCTAAATGACCAATGATGTTAAACATTTTTTCATACATTTATTTGTCATTTCTACTAATTCATCTGAGAAATGTCTGGTCATTTCAGTTGCATGTTTTTGGATTGAACCTTTAAATTGGGAAGGGGTCTGATTTCTTTTTTTTTTTTTTTTTTTCAGTTCTTCATATATTTTAGATGTTAATCCTTTATCTGAGGACCAGCTGGCAAAACTTCTCCCACACTGTGTGTTGCTTCTTCACTCCGTTGATGGTTTCTTTTGCTGTCCAAAAGCTTTTTCATAAGATTAGACCCCAATTGTTGATTCTTCATTATATTTCCTGTGCTATTGGAGTTTTTGTCTTAAAAGATTCTGCCTGCCTATACCAAAGTCTTCAAGAGTTCTGCCTGTTCTATATTCCAGCAGATTTAATGTTTCTGTTTACTATTTAGATATTTGATCCATTTCAATTTGAGTTTAGTGCATGATGAAAAATATCTAATTTTAAGTTTCGGCATGTGGCTAGCCAGTTTTTCCACAACCATTTATTAAAGAGGCTATCTTATCTTTAGTGAAAGTGTTTGGTTTCTTTGTCAAAAATGAGGTAGCCGAGTATGTTTGGAGTTGCTTCTGCATTTTCTAATCTGTTTTTTGTTGATCCTCAGTCCTAGGTTTTTGCCAGTACTATGCTGTTTTTTATCACAGTACCTGTGTCATATAATTTCAAGTTAGGAATTATGATGTCCTCTGCCTTGACTTTGTTGCTCAGAATCGCTTTATGCTATTCTAGATCTCTTCTGATACTGATTTCAAATTATCTGGTACTATTTGAACAGATATTTAGAAAAAAAATTCTCAATTAAAAAAACAAATTTTAGGATTGTTTTCTCTAATTCTGTGATATATGTTATTAATATTTTTATTGGGATTGCATTAAATCTTTACAACAGTTTGGAAATTTTCACTATATTAGTTCTTCCTGCCCAAGAACAAGTGTTATCTTTCATTTTCTGAAAGATTTTCTGATCACCATTTTTCAGAGTACTGTAGTTTCAATGTAAAAATGTTTTACTTCTTTTGTTAGGTTTTTTTTTTTTTTTTTTTTTTGATGCGATTATAAAAGGTGTTGTTTCCCTAATTTCTCCCACAGTGAGTTCGATGTTTTTATACAGGAATTCTATTGATTTTTGAGTGTTGACTTTGTATCCAGCTATGCTACTGAATTTGGTTATTAAATCTAGACATCTTTTGGTGAAGTTTATAGGGTCTTCTAGGTGGAGTATCGTGTCACTTGCAAATAATGTTAATTTAACTTCTTCCTTCCCAGGCCTTAATCCTTTTATTTCTTTCTCTTGTTTAATTGCTCTGGCTAATGTTTCCAGAACTGTTTTGACTAAGAGTGGTAATAGTGGTAATCCTTATCTTATTTCTTGTGCTATCATCTACATTTTCATTGACTCCAATCAGGCTTATTATTCTTTGCATCATCAGCTATTGGATTGCTTTTTCATAATCCCTTGCTATTTTTAAGAAATCTTTCTTTTCATTATCACTAACCACAATCCTATCTTCTGGATCGGATATTCTGACCTCATATTGGCTCATTCTGCTGTGTATACTTTGAATGGAATTGTTAATCTCCTGGATATCTGTTTGATTGTGTTTCATAGATTCCATTTCTTTTCTATGTTGGGCATTCATGGTTTCTGTCATTTTCTTGCTTTGCTACTTACACTATTACCACTTCAGAGAGTCCACATTTGGTGGCTTTCAAATTGTTCTGCCTCATTGCCCCCTGGGTTTGTCTGTGGCAAACTGGAAGTCTGGCATTTCATATTGCTTAAGTGTCCTCTGTGGTTTTTTTTATGTTGTTTATTTGTTTTTAGTTTAATTTCTGGATTGATACTTATAAACTGCTTATGAAAAGTTTCATTGCTAGTATTTAGAACCCTTAGGAAATGACTACTTTTCAAAGATGTTTTGAAGGTATAGCTGGCTTTGGGGTTTGGAGTCTGTTGCAAGATCCTATCTCTTCAGTTTTGGTGGGATGAGAAGTTGCTGTCTTTTTGTCCTAGTCCTGGTTCTTTGTCACGGGCCTATAGTAATGTTTATGACTCTTACGCGATATCAGTCTTTGAATGATACCAGGAAGAACAGCTGATGAGAATAATTATGTCCCCTTGGCTAAGCTGTAGAGTCAGCAATAACAATAGCATTGAACAGAGCCTGGACAATGCCAAAATGTGGTAACTATCAATTTGTCGACTTTAACCATATGAAATATATATGTGGTCATATCACAAAATCTAAGATATAATAGAAAATTGTATACAGTAAATATACCCTCAATATGTCAATTTTACCCTCAAAAAATAAAATTTTAAAGAGGCACTTGCCTGGCAAGCATGAGGTCCTCTTAACTTTGATTCCCAAGACCTACAAAAATAAGAAGTAAGAAGAACAACAGCAGCAATAACAACAACAGTAAAACTACAATGTTCACATCATATAAAAAGAACAATCAAGAAAATAATGAGACATATCTAATATCTAATACCACAATCTTAACAGGAGACCTTGACACCCCCTTATCCCAAAAAGATAGGTCAACCTATCTTTTTTAGACAAAAAATTAGCAAAGAAGTAGCAGAACTGAACCAGAGCTTGGAAGAAATGGTCATGGTGGACATATACAGAATGTTCCACCCAACCACAGCTGAATATATATTTTTCAGCAGTGCATGGGTCATTTTCTAAAATAGACCAAATACTAATCCATAGGTCATGCCTAAGTATATGCAAGAAAACAGAAATTATCCCGTGCATATTATCTGACCACAGTGCAATGAAACTGGAAATAAATGACAAAAGAAAGCAGAAAAACCTCCAAAATACATAGAAATTAAACCACCCTACTCAGCAATCGATGAGTCACAGATGAAATTAAACAAGAAATTCAATAATATCTACAGTTCACTGAAAATTCAACCACAACAAACACCCTAATGCTACACCTCCAGCATCTGGAAAAGGAAGACCAAACCAAACCCAGCACCCAAAGATGGGAAGAAATCATAAAGATTAGAGCAAAAATTAATTTAATTGACATGAACAAAAGAGTTCAAAGAATTAATGAATCAAAAAGCTGGTTCTTTGAAAGACTAAAATCAATAAGCCCATAGCTAACCTCATCAAAAAGAGAAAAGAAAAAAATTCAAATACAAGCAATAAGGAATGAAAAGGGTGTAATCCCAACAGACCTAGTGGAAATTCACAAGATTTATCAATAGCTACTTTGAGAATCTTTATGCTCACAGAATGGAGCACACAGACAAAATGGACAGATGCCGAGAAAGGTACAAGTTACCAAAACTGAATCAAGAAGATATAACAACTCTCAATAACCCAATAACAGCCAATGAAATATACAGTGTAATAAAAAGCCTGCCAACAAAGAAAAGTCTAGGTCCTGATGGATTCACAGCTGAATTCTACAAGAAATTTACAGAAGATATAATCCCTGCACTCCTCACACTCTTCAGTGAAATTGAAAAGGAAACAGTTCTCCCAAAATCATTCCTGGGGGCAAGTATTATACTGATACCAAAACCAGGGAAAGACACAGCTAAAAAAAGAGAACTATAGGCCAGTCTCCCTCATGAACATAGATGCAAAAATCCTCAATAAAATGCTAGCAAATAGAACACAGCAAATCATCAAAAAGATCATACACCATGACCAGGTAGGATTCATCCCAGGGATGTAAGGATGGTTCAATATTTGAAAATCTATAAATGTAATACACTATATCAATAGAGCAAAATTTAAAAACCATATGATCATCTCAGTTGATGCAGAAAAAGCTTTTGACAAAGTCCAACACTCATTCATGTTCAAAGTCCTGCAGAAAATTGGAATAGAATACCTCTACTTCAATTTGATAAAAGCCATCTATAACAACCCAACAGCTAATAAAATTCTAAATGGGGAAAACCTGAAATCTTTAACTCTCAAATCTTGTTTTATACAAGACAAGGATGTCCTCTATCACCCCTCCTATTCAGTATAGTTCTGGACTCATTAGCTAGAGACATTAGAAATGAGGGAGAAATAAAAGGAATAAAAATAGGTAAAGAAGAAGTTAAATTATCATTATTTGCAGATGACATGATAATCTACTTGGAAGACCCAAGAAACTCCACCAAGAAGCTACTAGAATATGTGGCAGGGTAATAATAAGCTTCTCTTCTGAAGGGTTAACAACGTAAGTTTGCAGATTAAAAATTAGAGAAAAGGAAGGGCTGCAAGGTTAGCCAAAATTTTGGCCCTAGCCTTTCAGGGTCAGTGAAGACTCAGGATGTAGGAGAACCTGTACTGTAACATCATGTAACTCAGTTATATCCCAGGCCGGGCGTGGTGGCGCGCGCCTGTAGTCCCAGCTACTCGGGAGGCTGAGGTGGGAGGATCGCTTGAGTCCAGGAGTTCTGGGCTGCAGTGCGCTATGCCGATCGGGTGTCCGCACTAAGTTCGGCATCAATATGGTGACCTCCCGGGAGCGGGGGACCACCAGGTTGCCTAAGGAGGGGTGAACCGGCCCAGGTCGGAAACGGAGCAGGTCAAAACTCAGTTATATCCCAGATTTTCTGATCAAGGAGATTATGGGGCCACAGAGGAAAGTGATCATGATGTAGAATGTGCCTAAGGAGAGTCACATGGAGAGAAAACATTCTCTCAGGCTTTCACAGAGAGCAAATTGGTCAAGCAGTGGCCATGACTCATCCACAAGGCTGACACTGGCAAAGAATCTACAAAGTGCAGTACAGGGTTACAGGATAAATCCTGAGGGTCCATGATCTTATCAGATACAAAAGTTACATTTCTTGTTGTATAGGTCTTGCTTTATCTTGGTCTTAACTATCCAGTAGAAAAGTACAAAAACAAGGCTTATAAAGTAAAGCCATATTAATATGCTGAGCTATGAAAGGCTCAAGTCAACAACTTCTGTGCATAACCCACTATTGTTGTGGTCTGCTGGACTGTGTTGGATTATTTTGCTGAATTCACACAGCTATAGTATTTAGAGGCCAATGGAATACCCATCTCTACAGGACTAAACAAAAAAAGGGGGAGGGCTACAAAGGAAGGACTATACAGAATAGTTAGGATAGATATACAGCTACTTTCACTTAATTCAATGAGTAGAAAGATTTGTACTAATAGTATTTGGACAGGATATCCTGTCTGCTTCTTATACTATGGATAACCACTAAGAAGATAACAGTGTACAATGTATTAATTATTGAAACTATTCTATTAATCAATTTTGAAACTGTCTCATTGCTATTTGTTTCTCAATAAAATAAAATTTTAAAAAACAAGCATATTGGGGCTGGGAGATGGCTCAGTGGAATAAGCACTTCCCTGGCAAGTGTAAGGGCCTGAGTTCAATCCCCAGTTCTGCCAAAAAGAAAAAAAAACCAAGCATAAAATTGAAGAGAAAAAAAAAAAAAAAAGTTGAAGAGCTTGTTAAAAAAGAAAATAATGAGACAAAAAGAAAAAAATGTCTACTTCAAGGCATGTCTCTGCTCTCAATAGTAGACAGAGAGGGAAGACTGCCCAAATTCATGGTGATAAATCCCAGCAAGCCAGCATAGATTTACAGCAGAGGAGTAAATAATCTCAGCAAGCCTGCACCTCTAGATCCACTGTAGTGCAGGCTGATTTCTGGCTGTGAGGCTGGAACCTGATTCAGCCTGCAACATCTCTGTATACTGTGTACCTCCTGCAAGCTTGAACTCAGTTCAGTCTCTCCCTGTCTGATTCAGTTTAGTCTCACTCTATCTGTCTCTTGAGAGACGCCAGATAGAGTCAGCCCACACCTGCTTTGACTTTTGAGCTTAGTTCACCTGCCTCCAAGAGGGCTACTGACCAGTCTTAGAGGTCACCTAAACCCAAATAACTCAACAGCTATTGCATTCCACTACATCCAGTGCTCCACTTCACTGGTGCATTTCTCTGTGGAGGCGTCTGGAGTTGCCAGTAGTTATTATGCATCTGCAGGTTCAAGCCACCCCTTCCATGTAGTATATCAAAGCTCAAGGAGAAAGTGCTGCTTGCCACCTTCTCCTTCTGCATTGAGGTCTCTCTCTGGACACTTCAGTTCTAATCTCATATCCTCACTGGGTACCAAGGACTGACTTCCCTATTTCTTCTCTTCCTCACATTGCTATAGTCAAGCCTCTGGACACCAAGTCTTGGAGAGGCTGTTTCTCTGTTACTCACCATTCTGTCATCTTCCCAGAAGGCTCCTCCACACTAATTTTAATATCTAGGACTGGGAAGATAGCTGGGCACTCTAAGTACTACCTGGCAAGCACAAGGATCCAGGTTAGCTCCCCATGCAAGCATCTAGAACCCTGGGCATGCCATGCCAGCCACTGAAACCAGGCATGGTGGCGCACACCTGTAATCCCAGCACTGGGAAGGCTAAGACATGAAGGTCACTATGAGTCTGAACTGGATAGCAAGACCCTATACCAAATAAATAAATATAAGATATTTTTAATGTGTTAATCTTTTATTTTAATACCTATTTGGGAATTTTAAAGATAACATTTTTAGCAACCTTGTAATCTCAGCAGTGGGAAGACTGAGGGAGGAGGAGAATCAAAAGTTTAAGGCCAGCCTGATGTATATGACAAGGATCTATCTCAAAAAAAAAAAGACATTTTACCAACCCTTTTTAGCAGTTAAAAGGAAGGAGTAAAAAGAAGTAGAAGACATTGACACAAAAATTGTCATCTTAAGAGTGTAAGAAGTGGGTCGGGGAGATGGCTCAGTGGAATAAGCCCTTCCCTGGCAAGCATAAGGGCCTGAGTTCAATCCTGGTTCCGCAAAAAAAAAAAAAAAGAGTGTAAGAAGTGATGGAGAATTCAAGTTAGAATCAAAGAGTAGGTTTGGGTTAAGTTTTTTCCCCATAAACTCACTGGCCAGGAAAAGAAAATTCTAGTCTATTTAGAACTGGAATTGGAATGGAAATTGCTACTATTAGTTGAGCATTTACCAAAGAAGGAGACAAGAGTCATCCAGAGCTTACAAGTGATGTGTAATAAGTAGTCATTTCATCTAGGACATTAGTATGCTGGGCTGGTTTTATCAGACTTATCATGTGCTTTGTTCTGTTGGGCATGGTGTTTTAGGAATGGGAGAGAATCCCAGCTGAGAAAGTCAAGCCCTCAGATTGTTTCAGCCTTGGAAATAAGCCCAAAGAGGTTAAGGCTTGGCCAAGACCACATCTTTTGGTAATCACTGTGAGAAATGTGAGCCTCAAAGTCCACTCTGCTTATTTCTCCCTATGTTTTCTTATGCCTTCCACATTTATGGGGCATCTACTATGTGTTAGACACTGTGCTTTATGCTAGAAATACAATAGCAGATAAGACCAAACGTGTTAGTCTCCAGAGAACTTTGACTCTCAGTGTAAACTGCAGAAGGTGAAGGTGGATCCACTGTTCTCTTTCATTCTGTGTTTCAGCAAGACTTTAAATCTGTGGCTACCAGAAAAGTAAGCTGCTCAAGTCAGTGATTTATTTTTAAAGGTAATAAGACGTGAGCTCCCCTCTGCACACATGCATGATTCTGAGGACCCCATATCTTGAATGCAAGATCCGTGTTAAAATCTCTAGGGTGATAGTATGGAGGTTCCTTCTGTCTCTCACAGGCTGGAGGCTGCTGTTCCTTTACAGCTCTTGGTGGCTACTCTTGGAGGCCAGGCTGTGGGGCACTGAGGCTGGAGAGGTGGGCCAGGGGGCAAGTGGCATGCAGGGGCCAGGTGCAACATAGGAAGACTGCTGGCTGGGCTTCAGGGGGGCAGCGTCACTGGAGCAAAGCCTTTGAAACCATTTTCCTTTTTTGGAGACTGTAGAGCCCTCCTGCCTGCTTTCCCAGGGGAGGGCATTTCAGGCTGAGTGGAGCTGGCCGCCTATTCTGTGGGGTCAGGTCTAGGTGATGACTGCTCTCATCCCTCCTATAGTGGACACGTAGGGTTTTTGTTGGGCCCCAGGTGTTGAGCCCCATCTTTGATGGCCAGGGAAAGCCTTAGAAGAGGCACGCAGCATTTCTGGTTTTTCCCATCTCATGATTCCTGCCTGCTACCCATTGCCTTCCCAGGGTAGAGGGAGGCCCAGCTGGTTCTGAATCTTGTCCTCACACTGACAGGCCAGAGTAAGTCAGGGCCGCCTTGATCTGGCAGATAGCTGTATGGGACCCACTGGGAGGAGGTAGTGGTATAATTCAGTATTGCCCCTATGTGGATTGGCAGATTCTGCCTGTGCCTTCCTGTTACTGGGCCAGCCAGAGGGCAGACTGTCCCCTGTGGTTCAAGGTGGCTCTTGTCTGTGACCTCCCTCTGCCATGTGGCCTTGAGTTGCTCTCCAAACTGTTCCTAGAGCCCTGACCCTAAGGCCTCCTGTTCTGCTGCTGAGAAGAGGCCCTGGGGCCAGGGGCATGCATCCCAGGCTGTGGAGGCATTCCAAAAGACATTCCCAGGATGTATATGAGAGTTCATGCGTTCGCGCGTGTGTGTGCGTGCGTGTGTGTGTGTGTGTGTGTGTGTGTGTGTGTGTGTGTGTGTGTGTGTCTGGGGAGTGAATCCAGGGAGTGAATGTGCTAAGCAATGCTTTAACACTGATCTATTCTCCAGCCAATCTTTCAAAATTTTACTTTGAGAAAAGGTCTTGTTACATTACTCAGACTAACCTCGAACTTTTGATCTTTCTACCTCAGCCTCCTGAATCGCTGGAATTGCATGTGTATGCCACCATGGCTGGCCAAAACAAACTTTATTCTTTAAAGAACTGGCAGAGAACTGGGGTGAGGTAGTAACATGAGATTGTATACCTGGTGGCCTCTCACAGCAGTGGGAGACGGAGATGGCAGAAGCAGAGGGGCAAGGCAATCTGCATGCCCTGCAGTGACTCCCATGCCCCAGGGTGGGTATGGAAGTTTCTTTCCTTGTTGCCTGCCCTATCCCACCCCTACTGCTTTAGGCAGGGACCTGTGAGAACTGTGGGCTGCTAGTGCAGCACCCCATGCCTGGGCTGGCAGTGTTTGCTCAGTTTTGACCCTAGGCAGGAAACCTACTCCTAGCTCCAGAGTGAAGGTCTCATGGCAGGGGATGAAGGGTCCCAACTCCTTGTCTTGCTGCCACGCCTATGTACCCCAGTATGGCCACACCTGGCCTGACAGAAAGATGCTGGGCAACGTCCTCATAGGAGATGAGGCCTGGCATGCAGCGTCCTGTTGTCCTGGTGAGGAAGACTAAGGGGTGCTCAGCTGTGGTCTTGCATATGGCCACGTGGCCAGAGGGAGGTGATTGCCAGTGGGAAGTGCAGAGCATGTTTCTGTCAGGCCCACCAAGCTCTGGTGGTGTGAGGATGGGTCTGAGGCCATGAAGGAAAAGATTTTTGTGGGCCTGTGTAGGACCCAAAGCTGAAATCAGCACTGTTCCTAGTGTTCAAGGCCTTTTCTTGTGTGGCCCAAGCCAGTTGTTATGTAAGAAGCACTTCCCATGGCTGCAGGACTCAGTTGCTGCCACATCCAATAAACTGGTACTATTTGTAAAACAAATAGTTCCATTGTGACCATGTTAAATTCTTTGATAGTGGATAGGTGTGTGTATCATTCCTATACTTTATACATTTTTTAATTTTTCAAAACTATAGCATCTTAGGGGCCGGGGAGATAGCTCAATAGAATAAGCGCTTGCCTGGAAAGCGCAAGGGCCTGAGTTCAATCCTTGGTACACACACACACACACACACACACACACACACACACACACACACAGAGAAAAACTATAGCATTTTAGGGAGCTTACAGGTTAGCTCAATAAGCACTTCCTGGGACAAACCCAGTCAGGCATGCAGGGGGTCACAGTTGAATCCCAAGCTCCCTATGCCTTACCAGACCTGTCCTGAAGGCAGCCTGAGCCAGGCAAAAAAAAATCCTTCTCAACTTAAAAAAAACTATAGCATTTTATTAAAGACAGTAAGAGCTGGCCAGACAGCTCTTAAAACACCTACTTAGGCCGATGCAGGGACTGGGGTTCAATCCTCGGCATGCTGTGCCAGCCCTGCCCACATCCCAGGGGCCCCCTGAGACTACGACTGAGCTTGGGCATGTTGACACCAGTAATCCCAGCACTTGGGAGGCTGAAAACAGGACAATCACTATGAGTCCAATCTGTGTAGTGAGACCCTGTAGACCCTGTACTAAATACATAAAAAATAAAGACAATAGGCTCTAATAGTCACTGTCATCAGAACACCATCACCATGAAATGTCATTGAGCATAATTATTTTCATTCCCTGTGTTCTGCAGTTGTCCTGACTTTTTTCCTCTAAGTCTTTTCCTTCATGTCACAAATAAACATTTTCAGGGCAGTGTTTCAGCAACTTGTTTTTGCTTCTTTTCCATCCCAGCTGACAGAATTTGCAGACTTTGACAGCTGAGAGTGCTGTGGTGCCAGATGGCCACCCTCTGCAGCCTTAGACTTTCCCCAATTCCTGCCAGAGACAGAGACAATAAAGAAAGGTGAGCTGGCCACCTCAGATCTCAGCTCTTAAACCCTAGCAGAAGATAGCAGGCACTCAACAGAGAGGTTTTTGTCATAACTACTACAAGCTCTATCTGTTTTATGTTTCTCTTTTTAAATAAAAATGGATTTAGAATTTTTTGAAGTATAGCATGCATATGATCACCAGTGTGCTTAATGTACACAGATGGATGATGTTGCCATGAATTATGTGCATTCAGTTACTCGTTTTAATCTGGAGAATCTAGTGAATTGGAGTGGTCTGACCTGGCTGGCTGTAGCATCTGGCACCTGGTCTGTCCACGATGGGACTTTACACATTATGGTTCACCCTGCTAAGCCACACGCCAGCTGTTCTTACATTCCTTCCAGTGGTTCCTTCTTGAGTGCCAAGTCCTGGTTTCTCAAAGAGCTGGTAATGCAGACACATATACAAACAAGCAATTGCAATACAGTGAGATGCAAAATATAATTAAGGATTATGCGGCCTACATTAGACACAAAGGGGAAAAGCGGGCAATACCACCTGGCAGGAAAGGAATGGGAGATATTCTTAGAGATTTTTCTAAAAATTGACAGAGATGAGCCAGGGGGATGTCTGGGATGAGGAAGCAGAGGACAGAGGTGGAGCATGAGGAAACTGGACGGTGACAGAAGCTGTGCCCTTTTGAACAAGGCAAGCTGTGGGGACCCCACCTCAAGCAAGCTGAATCCATAAAGCAACCTTACTGACTGGAAACAGATAAAGTCCATGGATGGAGGATGAGACAAGAAAAGCTGTGTAGCAGGTTTCTCCTGTGCTTGCAGAAGAGTAGCAGCAGGATAGGAGCTCAAAGGAGATGAAGAGAAGCAAAGGAGGCCAGGCACATAGCCAGGCAATGCTGCAGAGGGGTTGGTTGAGCATGGAACAGCCCAGCACTGGGACTGGTCACTCAGAGAGGAGGGAGGGTGGGAAGAACTGTGGCCATCTGGCCTGAGTTCTGTGGACTTAGATGCAGAAAGAGAGGTGCTAATAAGGTATAGAGAGCAGAAAATAACCAATGCAAGTTACAGTTTTTCTGGGAACCTTGGTGAGTGGTGTAATAGCCAGATATCTAGAGAGGCAGGGCTGCCCCACTCTGAGAAACCAGTCAGGAGGCTGGGAGGGCTGGCACCAGGGTTCAGTGCTTTTGATGCTCAGCTTCATGTCTTATGGCTTGCCTTGACTGGTGGTTTCTAGCTGATTTTTGGCATAACCTTTTACTTCTTAGCTAGTTAATTGTGATTGTCACCACCATACTTTCCTTAACACTTGCCATGTGAACAGCCTGGGAATTCACTAGGTGTGGGGTAAATATCCCTGACAGCAAATGGCTACTGTCTTTCATGATATGTTCTTGAAATTATGGCCAGTTAACTGAATGGAGTAGCCAGTTTGTGACTGTGGGACGGTTGTGTCTGAATGTTCAGAGGATGCAACAGTTATCTCAGGAGCTTGAGACATCACGACCACATTTCCATGACAACTGAACATCTTGTTCTGGAGCTGAGGAGCATCACTCAGGTAGAGGTGCTGCATATGGACTGGCTGGTCTCTTGTGCTTTCCTCAAACACTTCTTGCTTCCTACTTCTGAGATGTTAAGTCATCTAACTGTGTATGTGTCTTACATCCTCTGTTCTTATTGCATTGTGGCAGGACTTCACACCTTCTTAAGATGCCTTTCCTTTCAATGTTGAAAGATGCAGGTGGCAGCTTCGCCAGGGTCCAGGTTGTTTGCACTACTTTATCTCTTCCTCCTCCAGCCCTTAACCCATATCTTGGGTTTTTTAGGAGCCAAGGTCTGTAGAAATATGGCTTATAAGTTCCCAGGCTTGGAAAGATTTCTCTGGTAAATCCCTGGGATAAAGTAGTGTCAATTTGTGCTACGTGACAGTTGTGTCTTCTCAGAAGAGAATTACCAATCAAGATGGCTTGATAAACCCAGGACAGTGTGCCTTTGCAAACTTGCTGTGCTTTGCTGATAGTATTTTAATTGACTTAAAATGGTGTACCTGAACTTTTAAGTCATCTTTTGAGACACTAGCAGGCTGGGCTAATAGAAGAGGAGGAGGTTTGTAGCTAGAGTAACTCAGAATGTTCTTGGGCCACAGGAAACAAAGTGACTTAGACAGAAAGGTATGTTTGTGCATTTCCCTGAGTGCCATTCCTCCTAGGAGAGACTTACAGTGTGGTAACTTGTTGGTCACTGTCAGATACTAAAAAATAAGTTTTTCCAGTTGGTCTGATAGGAATGAGACCTAAAACAGTAGCAATGTCTCAAATGGCAGCTTCATTTCACATTGTCTAGGGACACCATAAGTCCCCACATGTCCCTGTGGACTCTGTGAGTCCAGTTGCTTGCCTGCTCATATGTTCTACCCAGGCCCACCTAAGAGTAGCTGCAGTCCTTTGTAGGATAATTCTTTGCTTTTTCCATATTTCTTCTCTTATCTGCTACAGACTTCTTTCTCCTTCCACACTTGTTTTTTTTCTAAAGTTCTTGGTGCAGTCCAACATTTTAGACTAGAAGAAGGGAAAAGCAGGAGTGCTGATGAGGACAAGGCACTACTTCTGGTGATGTCGCTACACTGAAATGTCTAGAACATTCCAAAGATTGTGCTTTGTAGCTGGGGGAGCCTCCTGCCTGCAGCAGATGCAAGTCTCCAGTACTGGTGCTGTTGCTCTTTGGTTTGGTTGCATGTGACTGAAACCCAAATCAGTGATGAGGCTCAGATGTAGCCATCTTTTCCCTCTTAGGACAAAGCCCTGAGGTAGCCAGTCCAGGCATGATATGGGGTCTGTATCCAGCCTTTTCCACTGTGCTGTGTCACAGCTCCTGTTCTCAAGTGTGGTTGTCAGACTGCATTTCAGACCAACAGAGTGTGGTGGAAAGAAGAGTCCTCCCACTACTCTCAGGGATGCTTCCTGGAAGCACTGTCTGTTTCCTCTTCAGGCTCATTACCTGGAGCTTGGCCAGACTGCCACACCTGCAGAGAGGGTACCAAGTGTGTTCATGGCTGACCAAGTGTCCCTAGGAGGAGGGCTGGAGTGGGATGGAGAAAGCAGCTGGCAGCTTCCTCCAAGTCCTCTTTTGGTCTTTTCCTGCCTCTGATCTGACACCAAGGAGGTCAGCATGCCATGCAGAGCCCATGCACAGGATATCACAGTTGGGCTGTGATAAGTCATCTCACCTCTCCTTTACTGGGTAAGAAGGAAAGCACAGTTATACATGAGAGTCTGTGACGTGTTCTCTGGGCTGGTGGAGATAAATCACAAGTACTCTTGTGCAGTTGGTTTAATTCATAACTGTGTAGAGAGCTACTATGTGTCTGGTGTTGTTATGAGCACTAGGGGAATAGTAGCAGACAAGATCCATGCTCATACAGTTGAGAAGAAAGAGTACATCAATGCGTGCATTACAGAAAGCTCAAACCAAGCCATGGGCTAGAGATAGTGAGGAGGGAGGCCTGGACAGATACATAGGTTGGCCAGAGGGTTTCTGCAGCAAGTTGTTGCTGCTGTGGTTCTCCCCCAACATTTTTTTCTCTTTTTTTATGATAACCAAGTTAAGAATATGGTCCCAAATCCAGGTAACATTTTATGGTTTTTCTATAGTTTGGAATAGCCAAACTATATAGGGACTAAGTGCTAGGCCTTGCCCTTAAAATGAATAGAGTTTACTCCATCCTGTCTCCTAATTCTGATGGCTGCCTGGTGTCAAGGGTGAAAGGAGAGAGGGTATTCCAGTGAGGTTTACTTTGCACATGCAAAGGCCTTATAAGGCAGGAGTGTCCTATGTCCTAGAGTACAGAGGCTGGGATGAGACAGAGCCTTGGGAACAGACAGGTAAGAGGTGACAGATCTTCAGAAGCTCCACACTGTGAAAGATTCATGATGGGATTATAGACCAGAAATTCAAGAGAATAACTTCCAGAGAACATGGAGTTATATTTCACATACTTAAGTATGTGAACATCCAGATCAAATTAGCTTCCTCTTTTTTTCTTTTTTCTTTTTTTTTTTTTTTTTTTTTTTTTTTTTTTTTTTTTTTTTTTTTTTTTTTTTTTTTTTTTTTTTTTTTTGTAGTACCGGGGATTGAATTCAGGATTTTGTGCTTGCCAGGCAAGTGCATGTTCCACTGAGCTATCTCCCAGGCTCTAAATTAACTTGCTTCTCACTCGGTAGAATAAGCTCAAGGGCCTAAATTCAGTCCCCGGTTCTGCCACAAAAAAAAAAGATTCATTTGCCAGGGAAATGGCTCAGTAGAATAATCACCTAAATTAACTTGTTTCATGTGACTCATAGTAGAAACTTTTTGTTTGTTTGTTTGTTTTTTGTGGTACAGGGTCTCATTATTCAGCCTGGACTTGTAGTGATCCTCCTGTTTTCAGGCCTCCCCAGCACTGGGATTATAGGTGTACATCACACACCCAGTTCCGGCCAATGCAGCATGCAGGATAGAACAGTGGGCCCTGTGCTTGCCTAAGCAGGCGCTTAGTCCACTGAGCTATCTTGCCAGCCCTTCCTAGGAGAAACTTAGTATTCAATTTGGAAGGACTTCAAAACCTAACAGAAATTTGCCTGATGTGACACATGAGTGGCCTCCCTCAAATAAGGGTAGGAGACAAGGCCGCTGAGCGGGACTGTGCTGGCCAAGCTCCATGTGGGAGCACACAGGCTCTTTAGTGTGGCTGTCACCTAAGGCGGGGTGAGAGGCTTCCTATGCTGGGGCAGCTCTGTCTGCCAGTTTTTCCCCATCACCTAACTTCATTAACATTGTGCATGGCAGCCCACAGAAACCCAAGTTTAGAGTCCAGCGTGGTGGCACCCACCTGTGATCCTAGTACTTAGGAGGCAGAAATCAGGAGGATCACTACAAGTCTAGGCTATGTAGTGAGACCCTGCACACAAAAAAAAAGAAAAACAGATTCTGTGGAACATACTGCCTCATGGCTGTACCTCTGACGGGTTTGCCAGCCTGAGGTAGCAGTGTAATCTGTTGAAATGAAATACTGTATGTGCTAACAAAATCAGAAACCCTGAAAGAAAAGAATAGTGGTTTTGATTATATGAATGTTTATAATTTTTATCAAAAGATAGCACAAAGAGAATTACAAATGACAAATTAGATGGAAAACTATGATATAAAAAAGTTTGTTTTTATTTTAAGCAAGTATGAGGGCCCATAATACAGCTCAACAGCATAGCGCCTGCCTAGCAAGCACAAAGTCCTGACTTGATTTCTAAAAGAGAGCATGTAAATAGGCATGAGCAAGCTCTTTCCTCTTTTCTTTTTTCTATACTGATGTTCAAACCCAGGAATATTCTACCACTGAGCTACATCCTCGGTGTTCTTTGGTTGGTTGGGGTTTTTTTGTTTGGTTGGTTTTGGTTTTGTCTTTTGAGACAGAGTCTTGCCAAATTGCCTGTGCAGGACTCAAATTTGCAGTCATCCTGCCTCAGCCTTCCAGAGTGCTGGGATTATAGATATGCAACACTATATCCAGCCAAGCAAGCTTTTTATGAAGCAGTAAATGAGGGATTCATCCTCAGCAGAAAACTGAGTGAAAAAAATAAAGATCACTAACCTAGCTCCTAATCATGCAATACAAATTAAAATGATAACAATGTAAATCTTTGTGGGTTAGATTGCTAATGGCCTTACAAAATAGCACTCCAGGCTGATTGAGCTACAGAAAATAGATACTACCTGCTTAAGTTCTAGGAGTATAAAGTGATGAAGGTTCCCATTTTGGGTAAACACATAGCAAGTTCTATCCTCTAACAATAATTAATCATTCAAGGGTTTTTCTAAAACAGTAATTGTAAGATTTCCAGCTTCTAGCTGTAGTGGAGTGGTTATCCAAAGACCTGCTGAAAATAACTTAAAATGCTAGATAAAATGTTGAAAATAACTTTACAAAAGCCTCTGATTGCTAGCAGGATTATAAGGAGTAAGAGCCCTGAAAGTCAGTGGAGCCCCGGCAGCTGTGGACATCAAAACTCTGAACCTGAGATCTGTTTTTCAATAATCTTTGGAGTTGGGGGCTCAAAAATGGGATGGAAATTTAAGATTGTTGAATTGGGGGATTGGACTAGTGACCCCCATAATAAACTGAGATCACAGAGGGCAACGATGATCCAAAAGCGAACCCACAAAAGTAGAGACCCAGTGTGAGGAGACCAAATAAAAGCCACTGCAGGCTGGCTGCTTCAGCAACTTTCACACACACCAGACTAGTGCGTGCAAACCCATGTGCTTCGGTTTTAAGTTTATACCAAACAGGTAATGTATCTAGTAGAGGCAAATAGAAACTCTCTAAAAAGTGACCCTTTAATCCCAGAACTGCAAGATTTCCCACAGATGTTTTTAGGGCTGGCTTATATCACAGAGATGGCCAAACTCGCAAGGAAACCAGGCAGCGTCCAAAGGACAGAGCAGAACTGTTTGCAGCCTTCAGAGAGTGGGCCTGTGAGACACAGCTGCACTAAGGGTTTTTTTTTTTCCCTCTTAATTTTGAAACAAGTCCTCACTGAGTCCCTTAATTGCCCAGGCTGCCTCAGCTTCCCAAACTTAATGTGTTTAAAGAAATAAAAGTTAGAAAAATATCTGTGAGAAAAACGGAACACTGTTGAAAGTGATGTTTTAAAAATCTTAAAAGAAGTTACAGAAAAAGTTAGAGATGGACTTTATGGACTTTCATGGAGTGAGTTTGCCTGTTTTCTTTCCAAAAGCTACATAGAAATGAGGGCATGATGACACCTCGAGATGATGTCTGTGAGACAGCTCTAGAGTTGTATAAAGTGAGAGCAGAGACAAGACTTTTTCACACCATGTTGGAGAAAGGAATCCCCCCTAAAGGAATCATAAGAAAACTTCAAGTCAGAGGAAAGTGATTGCAGAGAAAAGGTTTGAAGCCTGAGAAAGAATGACAACTACTTTATTTTTTCATGTTGTTCCTACTTTTGCTGTCAAATCTAAGAATTTGTTGTCAAGTCTGAAGTCACTAAAATTTATTTCTGTGTTTTCTTAAATTTAGGTGGAGCTTTTTTGTTTGTTTGCTTTTGCTATTCTCTTTTTTGGTACCAGGAATCAAACTCTGGGCCTCGTACTCACTGCTGAGCTATATACCCCCGGCCCAGGTTTTTACTTTGTAGATTGTTGATGCATTTTGTATTAGAATGAGGTGGGGTCTACATGTAAATCATGAGTTGTTCCAATTTCTTGGCCTCTATTCCTTGCCCATTGAATGGTCATGGATCCCTTGACAAAAATAATTGGCCATATGCAATGTGATGAAGATAACAGTGAATGTTTAAATCTTAAGAATATATTACAATAAAAGTCACATTGCCATGAATTCCACTCAGATACTCCCCCTAGATCTGAATATACTTATCCCATCATTTTTGCTACTTTCTGAAGCAGTTTATGAGTGTCTTTATGAGGCATGATCAAAAGTGCAGGAAATACTGCTGCCGAGTGCCACCCAACAGAAAGACAAGCTCATAAAGTCATGGTGTGTCTTCATCCACCCAGCTCATTGGATTTGACATCTGTGACTCCAGGCTTTTCCCTAAGTGACTTCAAAGGGAAATGTTTTGAACCAGTTCAGAACATTGAGGCAGACATGACAGTGCAACTAAAGACATAAAAGAGGATTCTAGGACTGCTTCAGAAAGTAGCAGGACAATGGGACAAGTGTGTTACAAGCAAAGGACAGTATTTCAAGGAAGATTCATGGCAATATGTCTTTATAACAATTTTTTTTAATTTGTACATTTGCCATATTTTTTATCCCTCCTTGTAGGCATTTGGGTTTGTTTCTGAGCTCTGAGTTCTATCCCCTTGGGCACTCAGTCCATCCATCCTGATACAGTGCCATTCTGCTGAGATACTCAGGACTTAGTCTTAAGGCTTGAAATCCAGATATATATGAGTCTCCAGTTTTGTTTTCTTTTTCTCATTGTGGTTTTGATTTGCATTCCCCTGAGGCCCAATGATGTCACATTATTTTTTTAAGAATAAAGTAGAAGGCCTGCCTTGTCACAGAGGTCAGCAAACTGTGGCCTGTGGACAATGTTTTGTGATTCACTTTCTTTTGCTCTTCCCCTTTTTAAAAAAAAAATTTATATTTTTAAAGGCTTAGGGGAAAATATTCAGTAAGAAGCAACTACTTATGGCCTGAAGAACCTACGATAATTACTCACTAGCTCCTTTCCAAACAAGCTTGCTAGCCTCTTCTTGATTAGATATTAAGATTTATTGTTTTAAAGGTTTTAATAACCAGTGCAGTGGGCTATGAGTTCAGAATAAGGGAACCCCAGGGCAATGTGACTACCACATAGCAAGCATTGAAACAACCCAACTTCAAGTGGATCAGAGAGTAAATATAAAAAGCAAAACTATCTTTAGGGGATAACATTAAAGAACTTTTTTTTTTCAATGTATTGGTACAGGTTCTCACTGCACAGCTGGGACTTGTAGTGATCCTCCTGTTTTCAGCCTCCCCAGCACTGCGATTACAGGTGTGTGCCACCATGCCCAGTCTCAGTAGCCTGCTCAGTGCTCCCAGAGGTTGGGCCAGCACAGCATGTGGTACCAGGGATCAAACCCTGGTCCCTACATTTGCCTAAGCAGGCACTTAGTTGCTGAGCTATCTCACAGGCCTTTGAAGGATCCTTACGATCTGGTGTGAAGAGGGATTTCTTCAGGCACTGAAAGTGCACATCCACGAAAAGGTTAATCATTTAAATACCAATCACTGAGAACTGAAGCCACTGCTAGCTGTGAAGAGGGAAGTTTGCATCAGTACAAGCTGTGAGGCATAAGCTCCCAATTCTAGGATTTCCCTCAAATCTACAAGAAGCAGGCAGTTCAACAAAAAATGGAATAGGTACTTCAGAGAAGAAGAAATTATATCATTATACACCCACTAGTTTTATAGCATTGAGATATCTACTAACTCCAAGAAGTGGCAAGGACATGGAGTGACAGGAGTTCATGGATACCCAGTGCCAGTGGCTGTATAGCTTGGTGGGCCCACTCTGGAAAATAGATGAGTATTGTGACCAAAGTGAAGATGCATGTTCTCCATGGCTCAACACCACCACGCATGTGTGTGTGCACAAAAGCATGGTGTGTCAGCATTCATAGCAAAGTTACAACTGGGAGTGATGCAAGTGTCCCTCAGCAGTAAAGTGGGCAAGTGAGTCAGTTTTTTTCCCTGAGTGTGTCAATGCAAATTGAGCAGAGGCCAGCTAGCTTGATAACAGGGTTGTGCATCTCCCAGACAATGTCTCAGTGCTAAACCAGAACATCAAACATTAAAGAAATGCACATGTACATTCATGCTTTCATATGAATGAAAACACCACGACACAGTTACAGTAACTACACAGCACTGAAGAATACATATGTACATGATAAAACTATAAGGAACAGGAAAGAAGTACCAGCACAAGATGATGGTTACATCTAGAAGATGGAGTAAGCAGTTTTTCTGTCTGTTTGTTTTTATGTTTTATAATCCTGGAGATAGAAACCCAGGGCCCCACATGTGCTAGGCAGGCCCTTCAACATTGAGCAGCCCGCGCCATGACCGTGAGCATTTTTATGAGGGCGCTCCTGGGGTGCTGATCATGGCCAGCTTTTTGATCTTGGTAGTTGCATTTTTTATCAGTTAAATTGTACATTTATCTTTTTTTTTAAGGAGGAAAGGTTTAAATTGGCTTATATTTATTTTTTATGTACTTTTCCTGTGTTATTGTAATTCACAATAGCAAGAATTTAAAAGGAAATATCATTAGATAAATATGTAAACATTCGTTGTATTGCTCATAAAGGCAAAAGCAAAATAGAAAGGAAGTAGCCAGAATATTCACCAGTAGGAATGGGTTGACCAGAATAGAACACTGACTGCCATGGATTAGAAAAGCTGGGAGAGCTTGATATGGTACATAATCAAAAGTCCCTGGTACAGTAAGGGAGAAAGCACAGTCAGAAACAGAAGATATCTATATTGTGTTTCTACAGGAAGAAATAGTGTATCTATACCCAAGGACACAGAAACTTAAAACCTCATGTGAATGTATTCACTGAGCCACTCAGCTATCTTTAAAAAAATCATTTTTATGCGTTTTTATAATTACAAAAACAAGCATTAAAAAAAATTTTTTTTAATATGTGTCTCTGCTGCCCAGGGCTGCCCTCAAACTCCTGGGTTCAAGTCATCCTCCTGAATTAACCTCCAGGTAGCTGAGACCACAAACACAGATAGCCATACCTGGCTCTTAAGTATTTTTAATTGTGCTGAATACGTATTTTTTATAATCAGAAAAGACCACGAAAACATTTTTAGAATGAATTCTAAAGTGTAGTGTCTACAGAAAACGATTGTATAAATTGTATGTTAGATCTGAAAGGAGGCTTAGGGTTTAGCTAACTGGTTAACCATACGCAGTGTCGGTCAGTCCCAGCTCCTCCTACCTGACGGCAGGTTAGCCAGCCTCAGCAAGCAGCAAGTGGAGCCTCCCCCCCCAGGCTGCCTGTCTCCCCACATCTGCCTGCCATTGGATCTGTAGTTGTGAGCTGAGGGCAGTGATCCCGTCGCCTTTGGCAGCATCTCTGGGACCATGCATTTTTTGTCACTCCAGGTCCTGACACAGAATTTGTCTTGCGCTGCACACAGGCTGTAAGCTGTCAAGAAACCTGATTCTCCTCCTGTCTTATCACTGAACACCAGGGCCCAGGGCCCAGGGCCCCATTGCAAGTCCCTGATCAGAACTGAGCTTCAGTCCTTGTGAGTGGGAGACTGGAGGTCACTCAAGAGTTTCAGGGAAGAGACTATAACGCGGGGGTGGGGGGTGAGCTTCTAGGGAGCAGGAGGGAGGAGGGCAGTGACAGTTGATTAAACCTCTTGTGTTGACTGCCCAGAAAGGCTGGATTCCTCTAGTGAGGAATCCAGGCTATTCTGAAAAATTTACATTTGAGCCAAATGAGATGGTAGATTTATTAACATTTTATGCCTTTTTTCTTTCTTCTTAAAAAAAAAAAAAAAAAAAAAAAAAGGATAAACTATGTCTCTCTAAGTTCCTTGCCACTAGAGCTTTCCAGCAGAGCATGCGCATCCCAGAGTCTTCGGAGAGCACAGGGCAGATTGGCTGTGCCAGTTTGTGCTGAGCACTGGTTGAGAGGGCGTCTTATGACTAAGAATTCAGTTGTAATTTGCCTTTTAATAAATAAGTCAGGAGCTGTAAGTACATAATAGCCTTGCTAGGAACCCCTCCAAAGCGTCTGTCAATTTTTTTTCTATTTCATTATATGATTTCAAGGTTTAGAAATAAATCTGGGTTACTTACGAGCCTTACAGATGCAACAGTAGTGCATTTGCTTGTTTTCTCTCTTAGTTTGGGCTGCTATACCAAAATAGTACAGGCTGGGGGGCTTGAGCTATAGACATTTGCTACACATAGTGCTAGAGGCTTTATAGGTCTAAGCCAGGGTGCTGCAGGTCAGGCTCCTGTCAGGCTGTTTTTTGAGTTTGCAAGCTCCACCCTCTTACTTGCCTACATATGGAGGAGAAAAGGAGAAAGCTCTGGGGTCTCTTCATAAGGGCACCAGGCCATCATGGGACCCACTGTCCTGGCTGATCTTACCCTAACCACCTCCTTCAGACCCATTTCCTAATACCACCTCATTGTGGACTAGGATTCAACACAGAAATTTGAGGAGGACACTGACTCAGTCTTTACCAGGGCTGTGATATGAAATACATCTTCGTCCTTCCCACCTCTAGGCACCTGGCCTCCCTCCTGAGTCACTCAGTTAACTGAGCTAACAAAGTCCTCTCTTGTTTTGAGTCCCTTCTGAAGTGCTAATGCACTACTATTGGCAGTACTGTTACCTCTAGATAGCCCCTGTGTTCATTCCTTTATCTCAGCTACTATTCCTCTCTCTCTTGCTTATACCCAAACTTCTCCATCTTCAGGACATTGGCCTGGGCTTCTAAATGCCTCCTTTAATCCACTGTCATGCAGGTAGGTGACATGGGTGCAGAGCTGTGGGCTACTTTGCCAACAGGGAAGATCCTGCACTTGCTGCTCTCCCCAATATTACCAGATGAGGCAAAACCCAAAACCATGGCTATGACGTCCTTAGGAATTCTGACACAGAGCTTTAAAATACAATCTCTAGCTTAGGAATCATCCCTGCTTCCAGTACTTGGAGCCCTTGGTCCTGTGACCTCCACCTCAGATGGAGAAACTGAGTCAATAAAAGGAAGGGAAAAGTATGATCATTCAGCCAGCAGGATCCCACTCCTTGTCCACAGGACTGTCTAGGGGCAGTGCTGCTCAGGCCCTGCTCACATGTAGCACAAGAGTGAATGGTGATCCAGTGCCTCTTGCCTCTAACTAGAGGCAGGGACCAAGGAGGATCTCTGCTGTCTTCAAAGAGAAGGGACTTCACAGTGTATTCTTGACTTGATAACAACAGCCACCAAATTTGTACACCATCTTTTTGTTACCTTTTAAGGCACTCTAGTATTATGCCCACCATCAGGCAAACAAAGCCCAGTCTAGAGTCAGTATCCACTCCTGCTGAGACCTATCTGTCACCCACTGGGCTTCAGTGGCCAGCTGTAGTCAGTGCATCCCAACAGGTCACCTGCATTCTATCTTGGCAACAGACACAACAGTTGCCCTCCAGCCGAGTTGCACAGACCTCCTAGAGTGCAGGTCTGGGCCCTGTGCTCCTGACAGTGGGGTTCAAGGAATGCTGAGTTGGGGCTCAACCATCTGGGGGAAGCTCCTCCCTGGTTCCATTTCCCAGCCCATTGGAGAATGGATGAACCCTAGGTCCATTGAACTCCTACAATGACTTGGAAGCCTGGTACCTTCTGCTTTAGTTACTAGGCAGGATTAATGGTATCTGTCCTCTTAAGAAAGCCCAGCAATTTGGAACAGTCTATTCAAGTCTGACACAAGGCATTAGTATCCAGAGTTCTTCTGAGCACATAAGGCAGGCAGTTCTATTTTGCTGCTGCATTTATTAATAGAGCTGGCAGAGAGCTGCACCCAGTACTGCCCAAGACACTGGGCACTGTGATTCTCCTGAGCTCTGAGGACTAAGCCAGTGGGAGGCAGAATTAAGCCTTTACTTTCAGTGTTTTTTCTCTTCTCTGTTACTCTTTGCTACACTTTACCTTGCAGAACATCTCAAGACCCCACTATTTAAATCCTTGTCTCTTAAGGCAGTTCAATAGCCCTGCATCATTCCAGTCTACGTGGTCATCATACTTAACCCTGAGGTTGTGAAACAAAAAGCAGTGTAGCAACACCAGAGAAGAGATAATTTGCCTTTTCCAGATACCCAGGAAACTGGTTGCAGCAGCTGCTTGCAGAGAAAAGATTTGGGCTATTGCTCCATGTTTACATGTTGAAGGTTCCTGAGTTCTGTGCCTCCGGTTCTTTTCTTTGATTTTTTTTTTTTTTTTTTTTTTTTGTCTTTTTGAGACAGGGTCTCACTATGCAGTTCAGGCTGGCCTTAAGCTCACTTTGTAGCTCAGGCTGGTCTCGAACTCACAGCAATCCTCCTGCCTCAGCCTCCCGAGTGCTGGGATTACAAGCATGCACCACCACACCCGGCTCTTCTTTGATTTTAATAATTCACTTTTTTACTCTATTCCAGGCTCCAAATAGATCTACAAACCTATACTCTCAAAACATTGCCCCAACCCTACATGATACCTTAGCACTCAAATGCAGCACCATTGTTTCTTCTGTGTCCAGCAAGAAACAAATGACTTCAATAGTTCTGATTTGTAGTGATTCTGAAATGAAAATTAGAATTATGAGCACACAATCAATCTTACTGGCTCTGAGAAAGTGCTGATAGACCAGCTACCCTGCTGAGCTGTCAGACTTGAGCTGTTTTCGCCTGATGATAGCGCTAGAGGCTAAGGAGTCACAGTATGTCTAAATTTAAATTTTGTTTGGCCTGGTAGTAGACAGCATAAACAGCACTTGAATCCCAGCATTCTCAGAGGCTGAGGCAGGAAGATCACAAGCTTGAGCCCACCCTGAGGACTCAGTAAAACCCTGTGTCAAAGGATAACTAGTGGTAGGGTGCCCCTGATTCCGAGCCCCAGTTTCACCAAAATAATAGTAATTATGATCATGTAATGTGAGAGCCTAATCATAGCCCCTTTATAAGTAAAATGGAACCTACTAAATAATTTTGCAAACAGAATAGACTTAAACAGGTCTCCATTTACATAGTGTTAGGGCAGTAAATGCCCATGAATTCATGAATTTTAGATTTATTTGTAGTTATCAGTGTCATTTAATGATGTTTGGAACATATATTTTCCACAAAATAGTATAACTTGAATTAAATCTTATCTCTGCATTCACCATAATCCATTTGTACTGCAACTTTTATCATAATTTTTTGCTTTATAAAAAGAAAAGTAGGGGCTGGGAGATGACTCAGTGGAATAAGCGTTTCCCTGGCAAGTGCACAGGCCTGAGTTGGTGGAACAGCCAGTTCCACCAACAAAAAAAGTGAAAAAAAAAGAAAGAAAAGCAAGGACTAGGGTTATATGGTGGCAGAGTACTTGTGTGGCATGCAGGAGGCCCTGGGTTCAATCCCCAGCACTGCAAAATGAGTAAGTAAATCAAAATAAAAGTTCAAACAGATCAAAGTAAATATGAAAAAGCACAAGGCCCCCAACACTCAAGACTTTTTTAAAAAGCTTAAAATTAATGAAATTATACTTTTTACCCATTAAATTAGGGAGGATAATATCCAGTGTAGTAAGACTAAGAGAAAATAGATATTTAAACCCATATTTATGGGATAAAAGTTGAATAACCATTTCCAGAGGTCATTTAGACAGACTGTAGACATTCCTGAACTCTTCAGTTCCTGGAACTCAGCTATAAATTGAATTGGTTGCTAAATGGGGATTCATTTATACTATATACAATATTCAGAGCAAAGAAATAGTCAAAACTCCCAACGTTATGACTTTTATTTGTATAACTCTTCCATGCAAGTAATGTGATATGTAACTTTATTTACAACTGCAACATTGTACTATACAGTACAGTCAACAAAAAATGCAGTACTATATAAAGAAGGCATACCATATAAAAAAGAGCCATTGAAGCTCTATAAGAAAGATGTATAAAACTGTAAGTTCCCAAAAATAAGATGAGTTGTAAGTCCAGACAGCAGATCTTAAGTTCAAATGGTCATTAAACTGATAGGTTGGTAAATAAGGAATATCTGTTAAAAATTGTCATGTACATACTCAGACCCAGCAGTTCTTTGCATAGGTGTCTATCTTAGAGACATAAATACATATATTCTAGAGCAATGTGCCTGAGGATAGTCAGTGTGGCATTGATGGCAGTAGCAGAAATGATATGTGTAGGACTGGGATTGAAGCTTATTGGGGAAGCACTTGACAACATGCATAAGGCCTCAAGTTCCTTTCAGCTCTGAGAATGGGAGGAAGGAAGACGGAAAAAGGAAGGGAGGGAGAAAGGGGAAAGACGTGTGTATGCTATCACGCAAATATTGGCATATCTGATTTTTAAGGTCCTATCCAGACCTCACTTGGTGATACTTTGTCCTCTATAGGGTATGTACAATACTACTTTTCTAAAACCTGAAAATTTCTGAGTTCTAAAATACATCTCATGTTTAAGGATTTCAGAGTAAGGGAATTTGATAGAAATGAAGTGAAACAAGCCATCTAAGAATTTACTTTAATTGCTACATAATAAAAAAAATGTGTACAAGTGCATGGTGATATGGAATAGAACATACAATATACACTATTGTGGTGGAAACAGGATACAGAAGTCCTTCCTTGTTACTGACTTCCTTCACATTGTATTGAATATTTGAGTCAGAATAGATCCTCAAGTTTATGGAGCAGCCACTATTCCCTACCCATTCAGTCATGTGACAGATCTATTGTAATAGATTTTGCTATCAGCCTAGCAAAACTAATGAATTTTTCCCCTTGAATTTTAACACAAGTGATTATAAATGTCAAGAACTAAAATTTCAGAGAATTATTTGAGTCCAAAACAATAGGATTATGGTATTTTTCCCTTAAAGAAAGTTCTTTAATTTCTTCATGACACAAAGAGCAACTAGTTATTAATTTTCCACCTTACAGAATGCAGTCCACTTACTTCAATGCTGTATTCAGCCTGGACAGAGGTATTTAAAATAATTACTGCTTCCTTGAATCTCAGAGGATTTCATTCACTAAGAGGATTGGACCAAAGCAAGTCTCACGGTAATGTCTGCATTCCCTGCAGGACTTGCTGGCACAAGCTGGGAGGAATGGAAGATGTTTTGAGCCACCCCCATGCCCAGCTGAGGCTGAAACCTCTAGACTTTGCTAGGAACAAGGCTGAGCTGGAGTGCACTCGCAGCTCTGAGAGCAGGCCCAAGCTTTGATTAAGAAAATAATTCATGTATTTGCTAGAAATAAGCAACACCTCCTGCCCAGAAGCCAGCAGAGAAGAGAGCAGCATGAGCTGAGCTCCCCATGGTGATCGTGAGGATGGCTTGGCATGGGGACAGTTTAGAAGGCTCACACAGTTGAACAGATCCACTTCAGAATGTCAACTGTGAGCTGGTTGGGAAACTCTCTGGAGGCTCCTAAGTACTACCCGGTGGAGGACGAGCCACCAGGAAGACATGACACAGGCCTAGAGGGGTCACTACCATTGCCCCTCTGGGGAGAGCTCTAATACACTTATGCTCCTGTGAGTGTGTGTGGTACAGCTGGCCCGGAGGGCAGGTGAGCAAGAGCTGTGTGCTCCAGGGGCAGAGCATGGCAGCTTCACTGCAGTGGCCTTGCCAGGGTGACCCAGGCAGCTGACCCCAGGTATGCAAGAAGAAAGGCCGAGACTGGGAAAGAGGTTAAGGGTATGGAAACCACTCTTGGTTTCCTTGCCCCTCCCTTTCTCCTGTCTGGTCAGAGGATTTTAGCTGACTCTGTTAATGGTCATCTTCAGTCATCTGATGGTTTTTGTGAACACACATCTCCAGTTGTAACTTACTTTTTTTAATTTTTAAATAATGTCAAACTTAGACAACTAGGCATACTCCTGAGCAAGCCAGTCTGCCCCATCCCACCCATTTGCTTTTTCTTCTTCCCTCCTTTTCGCCCTACCCACTCTCTCTCTTGCATAATATTTTTTCTGGATAGTGTCTTTTAATCCATGCCAACCCCCCACCCCTCAACTGTAAAATAATGGACATCTGATAAACTCCCAGCAAGGTGCCAAAGTATCTTAGTAAATTATAAGACTCTTCCCTGCCCCCCATTTTAAATAAGGCATATTAGAAACAGGGCTTTTTTTCTTCCTCTTTTCTAACTTTTAAGGAGTAGAGTGGTTCTATTCTTATATTACAAAATACTCTGACAGTAAGTACATTTGATAAAAATGGATGGAATGGAACAAAACAGGCTTCTGAGAATCCCTCCTGGCCTATGCTGTCACTGGGCCACTCTAGCACAGAAGCACAAGCTGCTGCCCTCACCCCTTTAGGAAGCAGTGGCTATTCTCTGGGATCCCACGCTGTGAGGCAGCACCAAGCTGACGGTGTGGCACTGCCGCCGCTGTGCCCCTGTGCCCTCTCCACATCCCAGATGCTAGGCCCCCACCTCTACTCCCAGCAGTACTCAGAGCCTTTGAAGGAAGCATGCCCAAGCCTGTAGCTCCATTTAGGAATCTTACTTGGTTTCCTTTTAACTGACACTCAGGGTCTGTCTGACTTCCTGCTGCAGTTTTGTTAAATAGCTGTGGTTTAATAAAGATGAAAACAGCGAGTAACAGACTTTATAATTGAAGCTTTCCTGTGCTGAGAACTTTGAGGCTCTGAAATAGATTTTAGGCCTGAACAGTGTTGAGCGTCTCAATGGAAGATGATTAAACTCAGTATGAGTAAAATGGGAGCATGCTTAAGTAAATAACTGAGTTTTATGGAAACTTTTTTGTGGTTTTTTAAAGTGTAAATTCAATGACTTTCAATAAATTTACCAAGTTGTGCAAACATCACCATAAACCCATTTTTAAAACATTTCCATCATCCCAGTGAGGTCCCTCTTGCTTATTTACACACCTAACAGCCTCCAGCCCCAGATACTCCCTCTACCACCCTCTGTCTCTGTATTTCCTGTAAGTGGACTCACAGTAAGTGACCTTTGTGTCTGGCTTCTTTCATTCAGCCTAATATGTTTGAGGATTACTCGTTTATAGCAGTCATCATGTATCGGGATTTTGTTCATTTTTACTGCTAAATAGTATTCCACAGTGTAGAGGGACGCTTTTTTTAATCTGTTCACCAATTGTGGGATGTGCATTTGAATGATTCCCACTTTTTGGCTATTAAAAATAATGCTCCCATGGGCATGCCTAAGGAGCTTTTCTAAATGAAAGGTATTTTAATGGTGCTTATAGAGCTGCAGTTTTGCTCTTTGGAGGTGACTTTGTAATAAATGTTTATTTTTTTCCCTTTGTTTTCTTCTTAGCCAACATTATATGTGAACCAGGTTCTCCTGCTGAGGTGTGTGTCCTGATCAGTTTAGTAAAGTTTAGTCTTTGGGAAGGACAGTCTGTCTACCACATAAACATTGTGTAATGGGGAATCTGTGAGCAGGGTGGCCTCCGTAGTGTTCCTGTGTTTCCCTTTCTCCTGCTGTTGTTCCTTTCAGACTCAGCATTTTGTTTTGTTCTTTGTCTTTCTCTTTTAAAAGGAAACTTCATTGAGGCTGGGGAGATAGCTCCTGAGTTCAATCCCTTGTACTATAAAAAAAAAAAAAAGGAAATTTCATTGACTAATTTGAGTGTATATATGATAAAATAATCTATCTTTCCTAACTATCTGGTATCTGAGCTTTAAGAAACAAAATTTTGTGTAATAACCTTGAATTCATTTCTATTTACCCACCTTAAAAATATTGAGAAGCATTAAGCAAAATTTTCTGAAAAGGTGGAAAACATGTTACTTTGAGGAGCAATTTATTGACGCCTTTCAAATGTCCCCTTTGTCTAGGAGGCTCCTGCTCTCCAGCTGTGGGTGGCTGACATTTCAGTTGGCACTGTTCCTGAGCAAACCCCCAGTGTTGTTCCAAGGAGGGTCCCCAGCATAGCCTGGATTTGGTTTCTCTATCCAGGGCCATTCCCTGCAGAGCTCACACCCAGGTGCCACTTTGCTTAGAGGCCCAAGGCCCATGTTTGCAAAACTGGCCCTGGCTCTTAGGAATGGAAGCCATGGAGTATATATTCTACATCCATTTCCTAGTGCAGAGAAAAAGATAGAGTGACAAGGAAGTTTGGTTACCTATTGAGCTTTGATCTCTGAATCGACTGGCCAATTAGTGTCATATGTAACTTCATCAGACTCTAATTTGCTACCTGGGCTGTTCTTGTATTGAGGAAGTCTCCTCTGGGGATAAACCAGGGCCTCAGGAATTTTGTTCAGTCTGATTATTTTGTAAGGTAATTCTTTTTAAGGCTGAAGTGTATACCATGTGATTTTTTTAGGTTAATTAAGAGCAGTTAAAGTGCCAAAAGTTGAATATAATAGCATGGTCCAATAATAAGTAACACAGATACCAGAGATGCCTGTATCCAGGGTCACCTTTTTGAAGCCTATCATTGTGTTTTTATCACACAAGGCCTTTACACAGAACTATATCTCTAGCCTTTTTTTTTTTTTATTTTGACCCAGATATTTTAGACCATGAAATAATTTCTTTTTGTTTGTGTTGAGCTAGCTTTGGCTCTTGAGGCCACTTCCAGCTCAAACACTCCTTGTTACACACAGTCCGAGCTCTGCCTTCATCCCAGGACTTGAACTGAGGGAGGTTGGGCAGCTGTTTCTGAAGGGGCCTGACTCCTAGCCAGTGGGCCAGGGAGGAGCTCAAACAGGCAAGACACATCACTTTCATGTCTGCCTCTCACCCATCCTCCTGTCAGCCGTGAGAACATAAGTTTTTCCACCAGTTTCCTTTGTCAGCAGCAAATTTGAGAAATGATTTGAGGAGGAGAGAGGAAGAAAACTTCTGAGGCTGTTGATCAGAGTTCTCTGGCCTGTCCTCCTGTGGTCTGGACTCAGAGTGTTGGTGGAGGGGTCAGCGTGCTGAGTCAGTGTCCTGTGGCCTGCAGGCCTGTAGGCCATCGCGCCAGCCAGGAGAGACAGCACAAGGGTTCTTTATGAGGAGCAGAGTTTTGGGCAGCCTCAGGAGAGACTAATCATCCCTGCCCCTGGCCTCAGCTGCCACAGTCCAGTGCCCATTGAACAGAGCTCACCACCTCCTGCTTCACTGAGTGCAAAGCGTCCCTGTGTTGTGGTGACTCCGTGTCTGGTAGAGAAAGCCCCTTTGAGCAGCCTGTGGTGGGAAGGATGAGGCCAGGTTAGCATCCTACAGAACAGCTGTGACCCCTTCCCTTTGCTATGCCTCTAGCTGCACAGGGTGATTTCCGTGTGTCCTGACCTCTCCTTGTCTCTCAGCTCTGTGCCCTGTCTGCAGCGCTAAGGCTGTAACAGGAATACGATTGCTACCCTTGTTCAGATTTTGCAGTTTAGTTCTCAGGGAATAAATTGTACCTAATGTAAATTGTACCCTAATGCCTGGTGTAGTGTGTAGTTTTGTCATCTTTCCCACCCCCCGCCCACCACTCAGTACTAAAAAAAAAAAAGATTGAACTCAGGGCCTTTACAATGAACTATATCTCTAGCTTTTTTTTTATTTTGAGACAGGATCTCACTAAATTGCCCAGACCAGGCTTGAATTTATAAGCCTCTTGCCTCAGCTTTCCAGGGTTACAGGCCTGCACCACTATGCCCAATGTTGGTTACACTGTCTACCTCTCAAGCCTTTGTACAGTGGAAATTGTAGGCTTACATAACTTTTGACGTTGGCCAAGTTAATGTCTAAGTCTTGGTTTTTTCAAGAAAATGGGAGTCATACTGTTTGGATTAAATGAGACACAGTGTGTCACATGCATAGTCACCCAGTGTCTGGACCCAGGATCCATTGTTCAGTTAATAAAACTGTGACTTTTCATGGCCATATTGGTCTGGCAACTATGAGTAGAACATGAAGCCACCAAACTTCTGATAGAAAGGAAACCTGTGTTGACCTCCTCGTCCTTAGAGACAGAACTGCTGATGCTTTCAGTCTACATTTTGGGCAAGTCTTACTTTTACAGAATACTCTTCTGCTTTGCTTTTTTTAGTGGGGGGGAGTAAGGAGGTGCTTTACCAGGAATTGAACTCAGGCCCTTGCAATTGCCAGGCAGGCACTTGTGCAACAGAGCTATCCCCCTGAGCCCTTGCTTTGCTATTTTGCTCAGGGCCTGGAGCTAGGGGTAGTGGTCAGTTTGGGGCTCTGGCCACGGCATTGGAAAAAGTGCTGTGCTCCAGAGGGTCAGGTTGTGCACTGTTTACCACACTTTGTTGACATAGCAGATGGAAAGCGGAGGGCTAGATGTCACTTTTTATGACAACAGTGCTGATGAATCTCTCATTTTCTTGTAGCCTATTTTGGCAACTATTTCTTGTGGGGGAGCAGGAGCTTTTTTCAGTAAATTCAAATACATAACCAAAGAACAAATCCCTGCAAGTTATAAAGCAAATGAGATTTAATTTGATTTTAAGATAGAGAGGCTGGTTTTGAAAACATTTTCTGTGAGATAGAATTGTTTCTGTCCTTAGAAGTTAAGTAAATGAGACAGCAGTGGTGTAGTTCCAGTAGGGATGGGGCAGGATGTGTCTGCTTAAACTTTCTCTTTCCAGTTGACCAGACATCAGGTTAAAAAAGAAAACCGTGTGCCAGATTTTCCTCCTTTGCTCACTGTCCCCTGCAATAGCTCACGTCCTGTCATCAGACCAGCCTTCCTGGAACCACATGGTTAAAGTCTGGCAGTAGTGAAATGACCTGCCATTTAAGGCCTGCCCAGTGTCATTCCCACCGCTTAGCCTGAAGACAGCTCTTTTTTTTTTTTTTTTTTTTTTTTTTTTTTTTTTTTTTTTTTTTTTTTTTTTTTTTTTTTTTTTTTTTTTTTTTTTTTTTTT
>PVKA01003049.1:0-115170 GCA_004027165.1 Ctenomys sociabilis
CAGAGCCTCATCCCCGACCCCCAGGGAACTGCGGGTCCCCCCACTTCCTGAGAGCCTCCTCCAGCTCCGCGGGCTCAGCCCAGCAGCCGCCGCTTGCGCGGTCGCCCTTCGCGGTTGGAACCTGCCCGGAAGTCGGGAGCGCAGGGGGCCCTAAGTGCGGGCTCATGAATAATACATCGTGGAGCCTCGGCGAGGGGAAATGGCTCCGCCCGGCCGCCCCCTCCCCCCGCCGGCTCCCAGCCAGCTCTGGGAAGCGCTCGTGACGGCGCAGTGTCAGGTGGACCGGGTCGGGCGCGCGGGACACACCCCCACCTTCCCGGCCTCGTCTCTGGGCCAAGTGTGCGGGAAGTTGGGGGGACGCCAGGACAGCGGGGCTCGCCCCGCCCGGGCTCCCCTGGGCTCCCAAGGCCGCGCCCCTCCGCAGCGTGAGCGACCCCGCCGGCTAGGGCTGCGGCTTAGGGAGGAGCGGCGGGCGGGGGTCCCGCGGGCGGGGCGGGGAGCAGCGCTCCCGGGGCGCACGCGGGGCACTCACCGCGGGCTGGGGGCGCGCGGGGCGGCCAGGCTCGTGGGCGCGGCGACAGCCTGCAGGAGAGCGCCGCGGGGGTCATGGCCGGGCAGTCGCTCCCGGGCCGCCGCGCACGCCGGCCCCCACCCCGCACCAGGGGGCGGTGCCGACGGAAAGCCCCTCCCCGCCCACCGGGTCTACTCCCGCCCAGTCCCTGACATCGCCCCGCCCCCTCCCCCGCCCCGCTCAGCGTCTCCTGGGACGGCTTCCTTCCAGGATTTAGGAAGGAGTGCTCAAGTTCGTCCTACACCTCTCCCCCTGGTTTGCCACCTTCCAGCCCCTGGTGCGAAGCCCCCCACCTTACGGCTAGTTGTGTTGGAGCTGTGTGTGACTTCTAGGTATTGGCGTCTGGCCCTTGGGCTCCCCACACATGCCCCTGCTCTTTCAGGATCCGGTGGAGAAGTGCAGCTGCGTGTGGCGGTTCCTGGACGTGGCGTCCGGGGGAGTTTCTTGGAAGACCCCTCCTGGGTCCTTTGTAGACGTCTGCCCAGTTCAAAGGAGGAACGAAACCACTCCTCCGTGTTCCTCGTGTCATTGTCACAAGCATTTGCACCATCTGCTCCCAAATGAGTCCCAGAACAGGAACGTGACTTTCCATCTTAAATGGGGGAAAGGTCACAGGACGGAGAGCCAGTGTTCTAGTGTTCTTGCTTGGTGTCATCCCTAAAAGCTTGGTGAGTTTTTGGGTCCTGGACATGATTAAATCTAGAGGACTGGGCAGGAAATCTATCTTACCCTCCCCCAACAGCTCAAGGAGGTGGAGCATTCCTCCCACTGTCTGTCTCCAAGCCTGTGTGTAAGACTTGGCCTGTGGGGATGAGAGGCCGGTGCTTGAGGGAGGTGGAGCTGGGGCAGCGAAGTGGGGGTTCAACAGGCAGATGTGGGCAAGCGTCGTGCCCCTGCCTTGTGCCAAGGCGGTGGGCAGCCTCAGGGAGCCAGGAGACCACAGTAGGCTGCTCAGCATTCAGGACCAGGGGCCAGCTCCGGGTGGATCCTGAGACCTCTCCTGTGGTTGCCTCTCTGGTCTGCTATCCCTACCTCCCAGGACCAGGTGCCCTTTCACTCTTGTACATGTGTGATTAATATTTATGGCCTCTACCACTGTTCCCTGCCCTTTTCTGGGGACCGCTGGTGTCCTGGTCCCTGGGGAACTGCTTCACCACCACCACCACCACTACCACCCTATGGGGGTCCCAAGAGGCCACTTCCTCTAGGGCTGCTCAGGTCAGTGTCCAGGCCCTCCTGATTAGAGGAGACTGTGGAGCAGGAGTGCTCTGGACTCCTCTGTCTGGACAGCAGGCACAGTCTGTGGTCTGGAGGCAGAGGAGGGCGAGGCCTTTCTCAGGTATTTGAGCACCACAGGGCAGGCTGCTGTGCAGATGGGGGTCAGCCTGGCTCTGGAGAAAAGGGGTTCCTTCATTCCACAGCATGGACCATGCCCATGCCTCAGAGTCACATGTCGTGATGCCTGCAGGGGATAGCCACTGTTCTCCTTCCATGGGGGGGGGGCGGGGGTATGGGGACTGGCACTAGTGTAGGAAGGTGTAGGTCAGTCAGCCAGTGACAGGGTCCTGGACTCTCGGGTTTCTAGTGCCAGGGAGGCGGGCCTGTGTTAGGGCACCTGCATGGCTGAGGCTTGTATGGGAAGAGCCCCTTTCTCCTGCCTCCTCCCTGTGGGCTGCACCCATGAGGCCTTGGGCTTTGTGCCCCAGAGCAGGCCCCTTCCGGCCTCCCTGTTCTCCATGGTGGGGCTGCCAGGCTCTGCCCATGAGGTACCAGCAGCACAGCCCCCACAGCTATGAGTCGAAAACTCCAGCACTGGGTGGTTGCTGGGCCCCAGTAGCCCTTGGCTGAGAACCCCCTTTCTTGTCCCCTCCAGGGTTCCCAGTCCCAACAGCATGCCAGGGCCACCAGGGGAGCTTAAAACTAGACAAATGGAAATGATCCCATAGCTCAAGTTGATGTGGAGGCACATGATTATCATCCCAGCACTCAGGAGGCTGAGGCAGGATTCCTTAGATTCCAGGCCAGCCTGGGCTACATAGTGAGGCTATATAAGCAAAAGGCTGGTGCTCCAGGTGAGCCCTAGCATGGAGGGGTGGTGGCGTAAATGACCCCCATGCATGTGACCTACCCTGATGGAGGACTAGGCGCTGGCGTCCAGAGCCCCTGGACATCGTGTTCCTATAGCCAGCCTAGGTGCCAGTCCCAGGAAGCAGGCCTGGCTTTGAGTTGGGCACTAATGGAAGTTGCTGTTGAGAACCAGAAGTTCTGGGAGGGGGTAGGTCCTCTGACCACCCTTTCCCTCACACTGGGACTTGAGAGGGTCTGGGGCAGCCTGGAAACCAAGGCTCCTGCCTCTGAATCAGCTGGGGCCATGCCCACAGAGCTGCTGGGTGCTGGTATTCCTTGCAGGGAGGGTGGCTGTAAGGTTGACTGCTGACACCTGTTCCCAGTGTTCCAGTCTTCGGGGCCCCACCTTGGCTGTAAGACCCCAGGATCTACAGAGGCAGCAGGAGAGATATGTGGGGCTCGTGGATCCCCAGTTCTTCACAATTTCTGGGCAGCTGCCTGCAGGGAGGCGAGCAGCTGAGTACTAAGGACAGCAACGGGGAAACAGTAGGAGGCAGCATCAGTGGGGTGGGAATTAAAACCCAGTGAAGAAGGACTGGGTCAAAGGAGCCTGGACCGTGATACTGTGTTCAACTCCGGAAGTGTCTCTGTCACCTCTTCCCTTGGCCAGGGAACTCCCACCCCTGTCTCTGAGCAGGTGTCGCTTTGCCTGTGCAGGCCTGGTTTCTCTGGCAGCCACCCCCAGGCAGGATTCAGCTGCCCCATTGCAGTGGATGGAGGAAGAATGGAGAGGCCTCAGTCTCTGGGGACCAGGGAAGCAGATGTCTTCCACGTGAGGAGGCAGATGCCAGTGCCTGCTCCCAGAGGAAACCCTCTGCCAAGTGCCACGCCAGCAGCGAGCTTGTGCAGCCGCTGCACCTGCTGGCTGTGCTGGGGAGGGACAGAGCCTGGTTGCAGGTCCCACTCTTTATGGCCTCCACAGGGGCTGGTGCTCTAAAGTGGGCACAGGCGTGCTGAGCTCATGACTGTGCTGGGGAAGCAGGAGCTGCACAGGAGAGAAGCCATGGGGAGGGACAGGCGTGGTTGCCATGGATACTATCATGCCAGACCCAGCCTCCAAGGGCCAAGGGAGCCCAGATCATCCCAGTTCAGGAAGCCCTGCCCTGGTGCCACAAGCGACCCTGTGAGGTTGGTGAGGTTGAGCTAAGCAGGGTGGAACAGGCTGGAATACCAGTTCGAAACTGGCCCAGTTAATTTAGTGACTTAGCCAGGTCCTGTCTGAAAATATAAAACAAGGGCCAAGGGCAAGGGGAGCTAGGGATTTGCCTCACAGCATGGCGCCTGCCTGGCAAGCACCAGGTTCTGAGTTTAAGTCCTGGTACCAAAAATAAACAAACAAACAAATACAGGTGCTGGGAGGTAGCTCAGTGCTAAGTTCTGGATTCAGTCATCAATGTGGAGGGTCCCCTGTGGGGGAGCCTTAGGCAAGAGCACCGCCCACTGCCACCACCCTGTAGGTGGGGGCCCTGAGTGGGAGGGATCCACGACCACCTTTAGCACCGACTTCATGTTTGCAGCCAGTCCTGAGTGTGCCAGGTTGAGTTAGATGCTGGCCATCCTTTGTGCCTGTCCCCTACTGCCTGGCTCTGGGCTGGCCCTAAGGCTGGCTACCCATGCTTAGTACAGAAATGGCCCTCGGGTGGGGCTTGTGCTCCCCTCAGTCTGAGTGCTTGGGAGTCCTTCTTAGTTCATGCTAGTCCAGTCCCCAGTGCGGGGTACAGGGAGAGAGCACTTAGAGCTGACCGTAGTGCAGTTCAGAGCTTGAGGGAGTATGGCTCCTGCCTCTGCTGTAGGAGGACCCAGCGAGAGGCTGTCTCTGATGTGGAGTGACTGCTCACCAGACAGAACCAGTGAGGGCCTTGGTCTTGGACCTCCAGGCCCAGAACTGTGGACAGGAATTTCTGTCTTTTGTAAATTATCCATCCTAAATTGGAGGAGCCTGGATGGACAGATGAGAGGCTCCTTCTAGAATCCAGCTGCATGTCTAAGCCACAGCGGCCTGGGGGCAGACTCTCTGAAGACCTGAGCTCCCAGCCAACACCAGTCACCCCACCCAGCCTGTGTGTGAGCCAGCTTCTATGCCAGCCCAGGTGAGCCTATCACCTGACAGCAGAGTGCCTAAGACCAGCCTCGCAAGTCCTAGGCATCCCCTAGCATTGGCATCAATACCTAATGGCTGTTTGAAGGTATGAAGCCTTGGGATGCTTGTTACACAGCACTAGCTAGCTGAGACAAGCTCCTATTAAGTGCCAAGCACAGATATGTCTGAGTTGACACTTTCTCTAAACCTTATTATAGCAAATTAGGTTTATACATCAGCTTGAGTTGCAATTAGATTTTTGAATTATTTCAAATGTACCAAAATGGCACAAAATATAGGAAAAGGCACACTGGATATTCACCACCCAGCTGTAGCAAAGCAACAGTCTATGCTATGTCCCTGACATTCCCCTTCCTTGGCACATTTGGAAATCAGTGAGATGCTGGGCTGCTGAATCGTGTCTACATGGGCTGGGAAGTGTGCAGCGGCATCTGTGTGAACCTGCGGTTGGTGGGAGAGGAAGGGACAGAGGCAGCCGTGGTGTGCTGGGCTCTGCTCTCAGGAGTGTGCAGGGCCTGGGAAGTCACTCCTCAGTTTCTTTTTTCCCCTTTTCTTTTTTGCAGTACTGGGAACTGAATCTAAGTTACCCAGGCTGGGCCAGAACCTGTGATCCTACTGCCTCAGCCTCCCAGATTCCTGGAGTTACAGATGTGCACAGCCACTGCTTCGCCCCCTCTGCAGGTAAGGCAAGAGGGCAACAGGGCCTGGGTCCCTTGGGGGCAGCTGGACAAGAACCTTCACTATGCTACTTCTCTGTGACACTGCTAAGGTCACACCCAGGTGACAGGGACAGCAAAGAACAGCCCCAAGAAGACACAGCCACTGCACCCAGAGGGAAAAGCAGCATTCTCCAGCAGGTAGGAATGGTGAGGGCCAGTGGTCACCCCTCCATGTAAAACCCTCCCCGAGACATGACCATGTTGGTCTGCACAACAAGCAGTAGGCTGTCATGCGTCTGAGGAAGGGTTTGCACCAGAGCAGACAGAGCTTGTGGAGCTCAGAAGCAGGAAGGCAAAGATGCCACGCACATCAGGAAGGGCTGGGTGTCCAAGTGGAGGGGTCCTGGGCACCAGCCCCAGCACCCCAACTTGGGCCAGACCCACCCTAGATGCCAGCAGCAAGAACGGAGGAGGCAGGAGAGGATGGCAGCTCTTTCTTTCTCCTGGGTTGACAGTGGTCAGCACAGGAAAAGATGCCATGGGTGCTTAGTCACTAGAGAAGAGCGAATCATAGGTGCAAGGAAAGCCGACTGTCCTGTGAAGAAGAGAAAGCACGCAGAGAAAGTCCTACTGTCCCACGTGATACAGTCACTTTGGAAGATAATGTGGCAGTTTTCACAAGTCAGAAAACAAAAGCAAACAAAAAAAGCAGAAGTCAGATTTTCACTCTCCCCACAGGGCTCCACCTCTTGGATCTGCCTGAGGAAACCTGTCTGCCCACTGAGATAGAGAGCCATGGCCCATTCGCATGCTGGAGTAGAGCTCAGCTAGGAAAAGGAATGTGGCACTGGCACTTGTGGTACTATGTACAGACTTTGGGAACAGGTGCTAGATATTCATCTCAGGACATGTCCTGGGCAGGCCATGCCTCAGAGACCCCACAGGCTCAGAGGCGTCAGAAGCTGGGTGGGAACAAGGGCAGACTGCCAGTGGGCAGGGACCTGCAAGCTGCCTCAAATCATTGAATTGTGCCCTGAAAGCTCAGGAGATTGAAAATGTGGAAACGACCTCTTGAGGCTGGGTCTCAGTGGTGAGTGCCTAGGGTGTGTGAGGCCTGGCAAGCATGCACACTTGCAGAGGCTGCACCTGGATAAAGTCACAGGATGATGACAGTAATGTCCCACTGCCTGCAGTCCCAGGACAACACCTCCAAGGACAGGCTACAGAGCTGAGCCAGGCAGAGGCCCTGTACCGGGAAAGTGGCCCAGCCCTTGTGGGCAGGTCTCCTGAACATGCCATCCAGATGCAGGAGGAAGAGGAGGAGGTGGATTCTGCAAGTGGGTGCCGAGACAGAACCAAAAGAGGAGTGGAAGGCAGGGCCAGAGAGCAGAAGCTGCAGGGAAGGAAGGGTGAGCCGGGCTGTAGGAGCAGAGCTGGAGGTGAGCGCACAACAGTACCCTGGAGCTGTGTGAGGTCAGGGCCCCCTTGGGCCAGGGGTCCAGTCTGGGTCCCCAGCTGTGCTCACATATGGGGAGCCGTGGAAGCTAAAAAACTGGTCAAATATGTGTGGGCCTCAGTGCCTGAAGCAAACAAGCTACCTCAATCCTGAGATAAACACTTTGGTTAAGGTCAGCTATTGGTCACTAGGAAGCCTCCTGTCATGTGTTACTAACTTTGCAAAGGTATAAATAAATGTCTGTTTTGTTTTGCTCCTGGGTCATCTTGCCACCCAGGCGGAGCAGCTTTTGTCTTCTTGTCTATCTCTTCCTTATTCCTGCTGCTGTTTCTCCCAGGGTAAAACTGCACTGAGACCAATGGGTCCCTATACTGAATGGCTGGAGGAACCCTGTGGCGCCGCTTCCTGCACGTCTGTGAGCACCCTGGGGGGCTGGCTGCTTGGGGGACTGCACAGTAAGGGGCCTGTAGGCCTGTGAGGTGTGAGGCTAAAGAAAGGGGGCGAGCTTGACAGGGTGGGGGTGACTGGTCAGCAGGTCAGGGGCCAGGGTGAGGGCCAGAAACCAAGGGCAGAGGCTGCCAGAGCAGTGTGAAGAGCGGCTGAGGGGCAATCTCGGGGCACTATCGGGCTCAGGGTTCTCCCAGCTCCAGAGCCCGTGTCCTAGGTGTGAGTGTGTGTGCGTGCGTGTGTGTGTGCGCATGTGTGTGCATATGTGTGTGTGTGTGTGCGTGTGTGTGTGTGTGCGTGTGTGTGTGTGTGTGCGTGTGTGTGACATTGGGAGATTCAATCCATGCCTTCACACAGGCTGCAGCCCCTGTCCTTTGGAGACAGCAACCAAGGCTCGGCTAAAAGTTGCTATCCTCCTGCCCCAGCCTCCCAGAGTGTTGGGATGACAGGCATGCGACACCATCCCTGGCACTCTGGAACCTTTCTGTATGCTCCTGGGAGCTCTGTGACAGCCCCTCCATCAAGGTGGGGAGCAACTGAGAGAACCTGGGAGCCTTTAGTCCATGTCCACAGCCTGTTGAACCTTGGACTGTGAGGCTGAATTACCAGTCCAAGAGCTAAGTTAATACAAATACTATGAGTGATTATACTCAAAAATACTATGAGTATTTTAGATATACTATGATGCAAAAATGGAGCCGGGTGTGGTGGTGCATGCCTGAAATGCACTCAGGAGCCTGGGCCAGAGGATCAGTGCAAATTTGTGGCCATTCTTGGCTACAAAGTTGTTGAACGCCAGCCTGAACCCATAGCAAGACCTTGTCTCAAAAAGAGCCCCCCAAAAAGATACAAAGAAAAGCAAAATAGAAGCTTCCAGAAGTTCACTTAAGACCCAAAATCTTCACATGCCATGGACTTTAGTCCTCATGATGCCAGTGTATCTGAACAAAAACTGACTCTCAGCTTGACCCAGTGAGCAAGATGGGGGCCAATGTCCCAGTTCTGGGTGGGAATCTCGGAAACTAGCCGAGCTGTGGGGTGGGCTAGGGGTCCAGTCTGGGTCCACAAGTTGGGACCCAAAACAAGGGTTTGGCGGCTCCAGCTTGGCTAGGGTGAGGGCACTGTTCAGGGACATTCAAAAGCCTGAATTTAGTGCCCAGTGCCTCATGCATGCACAAAAGGGGACCCGAGAACCCCAGACTGTCTGCAGGAGACAGGAGGGAAATGACAACAGTCCTTCAGCTCAGTGGCTCCAGGCATCTCTGTGCACAAGTCTGGCCTCAGACCTCGTGGTCACTGATAGAAACAAAAACACAGCCACAAGTGTAACCCATTCCTTCCCTTAGCCATATCATGAGCCTCGGCTTGAGCTTTGCTCTGAAGCAAAGGTGTTCTTTTCCAGATATCCCAGAGGGGCAGAAGTAGTAGGGGGCACGTGCCTCACCCCACACTCCCGATTGCTGCCTACCACCAGGGCAAGCCAGCCCCCTGCAGCTGGTAGTGAGGAGCTCTTTGTGAAAGGTGCCTGGCTCTGCCACTGGCCTGGCAACTTCAAAGCCAAACTTACTCCAGGCACCAAAGTGGGCATTGTGGTGTGCAGGCCCAGCCTATAGTGGCCTGGGCACTGTGCCCAGGACCAGCACAACATGGCATGCCTCAGAGCTCCAGGCAGGGCCAGCTGCTGGCTCACATGCTCTGTGGGGTAGTCCTGCCCCAGGCTCCGATGAGGGCTCAGGAGATGGTGTGGGGCAGGCACCACACGGACCAAGCTGTAGGTGGTGGGGAGGGGCAGGTTGGCCCCCAAGACACCTTCTCTGGTGGCCCGGCTGTTCAGCCCTGCCTGCATAGTGCCATCCTCACAAGCACCTTTCCCCAGGGGGTAAGGGGAGGAGAGGAGCCTGGAGGAGCAGACTCCAAACATGAGGATAACAGGAACTTGAGGGCACCATGGTCCTCTTTCTCAGCATCTGCACATGTTGCATCCACTCATCTGTCTGTCTGTTCATCTATCCACCTATGAGATTTTCCTCACATGCCTGCTATGCAGCATCAGGCCAGCAGGGTCTAGGGCTAACAGAGAGCTAATTCAGACAACATTCCACCTGTGATTTCTCAGTAGGCACATTTAGAAAATGAAAAGCCAGGTGGTGGCATACACCTGTGATCTCAGCTACTTGGGAGGCTGAGGCAGGCAGATCATGAGTTTGAGCTCAGTGTGGTCAATCTGAGTGAGACCCAGTCTCAAAATAAAGAGCTAGAGCTAGAGCTCGGTAAGTAGTATTAGTGTAGCATGCACAAGCCCCTGGGTCCCCTTCCCAGTACAGCAGTAGCCAAGCAAACCTGAAAGAAGCAGATGAAATTCACTGACAGTATCTTTCATTTACTCTAAAATTATTATTATTATTTGCAGTACTGGAGATTGAACCCAAGGCCTTCCAGTTGAGCAATCTCCTCAGCCTTCTTTTTAAAATTTTTAATTCTGAGACAGTCTCTGGTAGCTGTGCTGCTAGTTGCTTAGGCTGGGCTCTGATTGGCAGCCTTCCTGCCTCAGCCTCCCAGAGTTCTGGGTTCATGTGTGCCTGCTACCAGGGCTGTGCGTCACCCACACAAACATGACTCATCCAGTAGTCTTGCAACCTTGTGCTTCCAGGCGGGCACTTACACCACTGAGCTATATCCTTGACCCTGGTTCACATTGCTTTTGTCCTGAGTTTTCAGCCGTCAATGTGTGTTTTATATTCAGATACATCTCAATTCAGATCAGCGCTGTTAGTAGCCACCCTGGACGGCCTGGGCCCAGGCCCCAGGACAAAGAAGCACCCAGAGGCTAACGGAGGAGGCAGGTGGGGTAACAGTGGTAGAGCAATCAGGGTGCTGAGGCTTCGGGGCATAGGCAGAGGCAGGCCCATCTGGAGCCTCCTCGTTGGCCCAGCCTGCCTGCCACTTCTGGCCCTGGTGACCTTGGGTGGCATCTGGCCAGCAGCAGAGCTGGGGAGCAGGGGATGACCCAGCCACAGCAGGCCTTGTGCCACTGCTGGGGCCTCTCGAGGATGCTACAATCAAGGTGTAGCAGGGGGTGTAGCTGAGGTAGATGGAGGCAGGAGGTGGCACGCGTGTAGCGTGGCCTGGAGTGTGTCAGAGCTGGGCTTTATGTCAGAAGGATGGGCACTCTGCCTGCTAGCTCATGGCAGGCACCTGGCTGCGGGAATGAAAGCTAGAGGCACCAAATGCATGCGGGAAGTACAGAAGCCGGAGCAGGGCAAGTCAGTGTACTCAGGACCCAGACTTTTAAACTCCGATAATCTGTATTGGCAGAGGAGGTGTTGGGTGGGGGTGGGGGCCTCTCGGGAGCAGGGAGAACAGAGAGGGTCTAGCACAGCACTGCGTCTCTCTAGAAACTCAGCAAGTGTGGCCAGGGCACATATTTGAGAAGTATACAAATGCATATTAAAATATATTTCTAGGGTGGGCGAGACAGCTCAGCATACTGAGCGTCTGCACTGGGACTGGGGTTTGATTCCCAGCACCACTTGCCTGCCCTGCCCTAAGTGTTCTGTTCTCCACTGAGAACAGCTGTGGTGGTGCACGCCTATAATCCCAGCAATGAGGAGGCTGAAACAGGAGAATCACTAGGAGTCTGAGCTGCATAGTGAAACCCTGTACCAAATACATAAAAAAATTCCAATCTTGAAATAGGTTGCATAACAATTAAAATTTTTCTGAATGAAAAGCTGAATTAATGAATGGTTGAGAAAGTTCTCTATGCTATTGTCTTCGCATCCAGGTAAGGGATCCAGGACCAGTGTGGCTAGGTGGGCCAAACATGGACCTTTTCTCTTATGATGGTGATTGGAAGGAGAAACCCCTGACCCTCAGCTCTCATGGGATTTCCTGAGCCCTCACTGTGTGTTGGATGCTGAGGAGCTCCCCAATCCCCAGGCATCCAGGCAGGTGCGAGTTATTGTCCCCCCAGGCTCTAGGGGAAGGCTATCACCCCACGTTCCCAGCTGGCCAGCTGAGAAGCAGGGCCTGCGGTCAACTGCAGGGTAGAATTTGCCTTCCCTTGTAGAGGATTCTTGTGGGCTCACTGCCTCCCTTTTCAGTGCAGACCGAGAATCGTTGGGAAAGCCTGCCGGTGCCAAGTCGCCCACCAATGCCCAGAACTAGGGGGCACTGAGAGGCAGCTGCAGCTCACTCTAGCTGCCCACGCTCAGGGCTGCCCTCTCCCTGATACGAATCAGCCAGCCTCTGGCCCTGTACTGCTCGAGCACCGGCCCTACCACCTCACCCCTAGCCACAGACTTTCGATGGGGTGGACGTCGTGATGGGGCTCTGCCTTTGGAGCTCTGGCTGCCCTGGCTAAGGAGAAAGGATGGTTGGTTACAGGTCCTAAGAAGAACCCAGAGGCGAGAACTATCTTCCAGGACAGAAGAATTGTGCAGCAGGTGGTGGCACCACCTTCCCTCAGGCGCTGCCTGCCAACAGGCGAAGAAAATGAGCTTTCTTCTCTACGCCCCGCATGTTTTAGTATCTCACTTAGTTCAGCCCAAGGCTCTCGGGTGGCATGGGCGAGGACAGGAGGCTGGGCCAGGCTTTTTCAGCTCAGACTTTTGTGCCTCTTCCCACCAGGAGTCTACGCACAACTTCTGCAGGAGGGAAGGTCGTTTCCTAGCATCACTGAGGAGCCCTAGAGAAAGTGCCTGCCACACTGCTGGACAGAGCTGGGGACCAAGGACTAGAGCATGTGAGCCCAGGTTAAGGAGAGGGCCCCTCCTCAGCCCCCGCGGCAGTTGCCCCGTGAGCCCCCAACCGCTGCCTCCTACCTCTGGGTCTGGAGATCAGTGGCCGACTGACACCTCAGGGACTTTGCTCAGGTGGGGGACCGGCCTTGCCTCCGTCTTCTGCAAAGCCATCTGGGCCTCAGCGGTTCCCTGTACCCTCGGGGCTGGCTCTCTCCTGACTCTGCCCATCGGGACTAAACACTTGGCTTTGCTGAGAAGGGAAATTAGCCCTAAACTGGGCCAGGAGCTTTCAAGCGAGTGCTAATCCCTGCCTGTCCCCGCCTGGCCCCAGGTGGGAGGGACAAGTGGCCAGCAGGGCTGCCTGCCATGCTGTGCCAAGGGTCAGCAGTGCTGAGCTCGGGATACTGGGCTGGTGACTGCATGCACCTAGAAGGATGGCTCTGGAGACTTCACCACCTCCACAGCTCCCGAGGGCCAGTTTCTAGGTTCTCTGTGTGAACCAACTGTTTCAAATGTGAGACTGTTTTAAGTTTCCCAAGGCCAGGCCAGGGCTGCAGTATGGGAAGCCCCAGCTGCCTGCAGCCCTCCTGGATCCCTGTGGGCAGGGGTAGTGTCCAGGGCCCCGTGCATGCTGCCTGAGCACTCCACCACTTGCTGCACCCCCAACCCTTGCGACTTCCTGAAACAGTCTCATGAAGTTGTACATGCTGGCCTTGGAACTTGGCATCCTCCTGCCTCAGCCTCCTGAGTGTGGAGATTACAGGTGTGTGCCATAACACCAGGCTTCCAATCATTCCTTTTTAAATTGAGACAAAACACACTAATGACATGCCTCTGTTAAAAGCCTGTGACAAACAGAGACCTTCAGTACATTCCCAGATATGCACCAACCTTATACTCTGCATCCAGAACACTCTTGTCACCCCACCCATCCCCCTACCTTCATTGCATGCAGATGGGTCATGCCCTCTGTGTGGTCCTCTGTCCCTCTGTGCTTCTGCTCAGAGGTTGGATCCAAGTCCACCATGTTGCTGCGGGTATTAGCCCATCTCTCCATTCCCAGGTGAGCAATACTTCACTGTGTGTGCAGACCCCACTTGCTCACCCAATCATCCCATGGTGGACACTGCGTTGTTCCCCCTTCTTGGTTGGCATCAGTGTTTGATGATAGGGAAGCACAGGATTTTGTGTGGCCAGAGGTTTCCTTGTTTCCTGGGCTTGTTCCTAGAGTGGAATTGGGGACCCCAACAGTCAATGGCCAGTGAAGTTGAGGAACAAAGAACACAAGACAAGACATCCAGAGAGAAGAGAAGTGGAGGACACAAGATGGAACTCTGCCCCGGCTCCAGATCAGCAGTGTTTACTGTTATCCTAGAACTCAGGGAGGCTGATGCAGGAGCGTGGCAAGTGTGAGCCCCATTTGGACAGCTTAATGACTTAGCTGAGCCCTGAATCAAAATTTAAAAAAAAAAAGTACTGTAGCTCAGTGTGAAGGTCCTGGGTTCAATCCCTAGTAACACATAAAGAATAAAAATAAGACTTAGCTGCCACTCACTCACCCCAAACACTTAGAATAAGAACTGAAAGAAAGAGGAAGAGGAGGAGCAAAAGGAAGAAGAAGGAGCCAAAACACTGGTGATACAGGGCCGGCGTGCTTAGGGAGCTGCTCAGGGAGCTTGGGAAGAAGAATGCTGAGGGAGCAGCACTGGCCTGCGTGGCCTGCTCAGGGCATGGGCTCACCCTGGCCTGGGTCTGGCACGGGGCACAGCCCCTGGAGCACAGCCCTGGAGTGCCAGTGCACAGGTCACTTGCCTGTGACCCCAGCTCCTTGAGAGGCTGGGGCCGGAGGATGAAAGGTTGCAGCCAGCCTGAGAAACTTAGTGACAAAATTAGAGAAATGACTGAGGATCATTATAGTTTGTATCTAGATGTCCCCACAAAGCCCAGCACAGTCATGGGGCAGCTTCTAGAGTTTGGAATTGATTCACGGTCTAATGCTGGTACTAGTGATGTGAGAGCTACCCAGGCCCTGGGATGGGCAGTCTGCATACAGTGTAAGGGAGGGAGAAAGGCTTGCTGGCTGTCAGAGCCGCTGCTCCTCCCTTTGCTCTTGCTGTTTTTGCTGATGTCTGCCACTATGATTGGCTGCCCTCTGCCATGTGCCACTCTGCCTTGGAGCCAGCTGGAGTATGGACTGAAACCTCCACAAAGTGGGACAAATAAACCTTTCCTGTTTTCCTTAAATCTGGGCATCAAGTATTTTGTCTCAGCAGTGACAGACAAGTAACTGAGACCAGGATGTATGTCAGTGCTAGATTGCTGAGCATGTGCTAGGTCCTGAGCTCAATTCTTGTGCTGCATTAAAAAAACAAAGAAATCAAAAGAATGATAACTGTAGTGACATCGGCAGTGGCCAAAATCCAGAAGTGACCTGCTGTCCACTGTCACAGGGTGGGCAAAGTGGGGGCGGAATGGATGGGCAGAGGGGGGAATGGAGGCCGAGCCCAGGATGGGCTAGGAACCTTGCGCAGGTGCTGCATGTGCCTGGGCTGCTGGCACTCCCTGTGTGCTGGCCTCGAGCTCGCTGGACTCCGCACTCCAGATGCACAGCCTTTCCTGCGTGTGAGCCTCTGCCTCGCATGTCTGAGATGAAGTAAAAAATCCAGGACACGAAAGTAATGGGAAACGTCATGATGTTGGAAACCAAGTGTGGAAATGGTGCAAAAATTAGCAATCATGTCACATGAAGCTGCTCCTAGAGACCCCTCTTCCCACAATGACATGGCTTGGAGATGACTGCAAGAAGAATCAGCAACCTGGTGGATTTCTGATGCTTTTGCCTTTTCACTTTACATCTCTTTTTTGATTAAATTTAAAAACCAATAAGGCATCCTCTTTGTGAGGATATAAGAGGTAAGCTGTTTTCCAGGAAGCAGAGATCAATACGAGTCTCTGGGGCCATATCCTGTGCACACAGGGACAGGATGAGGCCCTTGAGGTGCAAGACAGCCCAGCAGAAGGAGGCAAGCGTGCTAGAGCAGGTTTGGGGGCAGCGCTGGGGCAAGGGGGCAGTGTTCTCATTCTCCTTGCCACCCTCTTCCTCACCCTGGTGGCCTACTGCTCGGTGGAGTCAGGCTGTCCCTTCTGAAGTCTGGGTCTGGCTTTCCTCACCTGGTGAAGGGGCTGGAGAGGCACCTGCAGACAGCAGGCTCGGGGACCCATAAGCTGCTGCTGTCTTTACTCCCAGGGTGGGCACCTTTAAGAGCAGGGGGGCTGATGGAGTGTTTTAGAACTGGGAACAGTTTAGAACTTTCTGGGGATGAAGCTCTAACTACCCAATGCTATCTACCTGTATCCTTCCTGCTGCACTTTAATGTGTCCCTTCAAGGAGTGCCATCCGTGCCACTTTCCAGAAGAGCCATGAGAGGTGACTTGCCTGGCAGAACCGGAAAGTGGCAGACCTGGTCTTGTACCAGAGTGAGGGTGTGAGAGCCAGCATCCTGACCTGAGGCCAGTGCAGGGACGTCTTCAGAAGGGGCAGCACTGGAGGCAGGGAGGAGGTGCTCTAAACCCAGGACCAGCTTGAGCAGCACCAGATCCTCCCAGTGGGGAGCAGGCGGGGGGGGCTGTCTCTGGCCCTTGGCACCCCGAAGGGCACTGTCTCGACCTGCCAAATGCCAGCCCTCATTGCTGTGGGCTCCGAGGGGGTACAGGCCTTTCCTGAACTTCACCAGCAATCTGAACTACAACTCACAAGGGGCATGCTGGGGTCAGCACTGACTCGCGTGTGCTGTTCTGTGTACAGTGATACAGGTCAAGTGGAGCTCTGCTGGCACTTGAACGCAAAGGACTGAGGAGAACAAGTTCCTGGCCATCCTGATGGTTGACTAGGTTGCTCATTCCAGGCAAGTACCTTCAGATCTCCTTCCTGATTGCAGCATTTCAGAGACTGGACAGGAAGCGAGTGTCCTATCCCAGTGGGAAGCTAGCCCTCAGGGGAAAAAAGGCTCTTGGCCTCAAACAGCAGCAGACTCAGTGGCATTCTGCATCCCCCCATACTGGGAGTGTTTTAAGAAGTTAGTTTTAGAAGGGCAAAAAGTATTTGTGGGGCTGGGGTGCAGCTTAGCAGGACTGTGCGGGTCTAGTATGTGTGAGGCCCTGGGTTCCATCTCAAGCACTGCAAAATGAAACCAAAAGCCATTATGGCTGTCACTAGATGTCCCCCAAGCCTCACTGGTCATAGGTGGGACTTTTCAGAGGTGGCTGGATCTACAGTTGTGATGCTGGGATTAAGGATGTATGGGGAGTCCACTGGTTGGTGTGGCACTGCCCTGAGCCTGGTGGCCTGGATAGAATATATATAAGGGGCAGAAAGAAGCTGCTCTTGTCACTTGGACTTGGTTCTTTGTTACTTTGCTTTGCTACCCCTCCCTCCCATGAACTGCTTTCTCCTCTGCGATTACCCTCAGCCACTACACCCATGTTGGAACCAACCAAGAGGGGGCTGCATCTCTACACACTGGGGGCCACACAAGCCTTTCCACCTTTGAGTTTGGGTGTTGGGTATTCTATCTCAGCAACAGGAAAAATAACTAAGACATCCTGAGTTCTGAGATGCATAGATGCGAAGTCAGATTAATACACCTGAGAGCTAGTAGGGTGACCTAGACACTTCCTTTTTGGTGAACTAAAAAAAAAAAAACAAGTCCAATGCTTATGGTGAACTGAGCATTGACAGAAGGCCTCAGGGCTATCAGTCAGGAAAGCAAAAGTCTATTTTTAGACCCAGTTCCCTTCACTATAATGGCTAGAAACAAGTGCAGGGCAGGAGAGATACTGCCATCCTTGCTTCTGCTGAGCAGGTGGTAGAAACAAGCTGCCGAGGCAAGAAGGCAGACGTAGCACAAGGCCACGTCACAAGCACACTCATCTTTTGAAGGCAAAACAAAAAAGTAGGTGTGAAAACTTGAGAAACACAATATGCAGAAATAATAGGTTTCTTCTGCTGTGGTGGTGCATGCCTAGAATTCCAGTGTTGGGGAGGCTAAGATGGGAGGATCACTGTGAATCTGAGCTGTGTAGTGAGACCCTGTACCAAATACATAAAAAAAAAAAAAGAAATAGGTTTCTCAAGACATCAGAAAAATAAGCTATTTAAATCAATCAAAGCTAATCAGAGGGGAAATAAAAAAACAGATCTGTGGAAAACTCACTTGAAAAATTAAATGACTCAAGATGTCTAAGTTGCTTTCTGTGGTACAGCAGTTAGATTTCATTAGAATTAGCAATGCTGACTTTTATCTAGTAAGTGCCTTTCTTTGTGTTATGAAGTTGCTGGTATTTTTCTGTTTAATAGCCTTAACTCTTTCAGGCCACTATGCTTAGAAATAGGAAACAAATAAGTTAAAATTTAACTGGCATATGAAAACACAGAGGCTGCACAGATCAAGGGAGCATGCACTGTCACTTATAAATCCGGGTAAACATGTCTATTTGCTCAGGGTCATAGCGCTGGCTGGCTTCGAACTCATGATCCTCCTGCCTCAGCCTTCTAGGCACTGGGGCAGCCATTTAGCTTCTGTTTATGGTGAGCACTTTTGAAATACTTTCTCTTGGCATTCTAACAGGCACAGGGAAAGGGACATTTTTATATAAATTCATAATTGGTCCTACTCATCTTTTAATGGATAGAGAAAAATTGGGGGCTCTGGCGATGCTGAGTGGGGCTCTTACCAGCTGGCCGGCTTGAGGCCACACCACCAAGGTCCGAGTGCACAGCTGGCCGTTGGGGACACTGCTCAGGCAAAAGGTCAGATGAGAGCACTGTGCTGCGCAGAGCTCTCAACTACGGACAGCAGGGCTGCTCCTTCAGTTCTCCTGGGAAGGGCAAGTGGACACAGCTCAGTGGCTGTAGGAGAGGCTGGTTCTTTGAGCCTGGGGAGAAGGAGGTCTGTTCTCAGGCTCCAGACATGGAGGCTTCTACAGGAGCCCTGACAGGTTTGTGCTATTTTCACAAGGAGCATGCAGTGGGCATTGGCACCCAAGCCATCCTGGCTTTAAAGATGGTGCAATTCCTTCTGAGGGTCTCAAATGCTGCCCTCTGTCGGGCTAAGCTTGACCCCACTAGCAGGAAGCTCATGTGTAGACTTAGGCCTAACTCCGACCTGGAGCGCTGGCCGTGCTGCCTCAGCCTCCCCCTCCATCCCTGGAGCCCACTGTCTACAAAGAGGGGGAAACACAGCGGGACCCAAAATGTTTCCTCAGCCATTTGCCAAGACTGGATAGGAGCACTGGGCCAAATGCCGTAGGCACAAACAAGGCTTTGCGTCCCGCAGGGTGGGATCCAAGCTGCTGGCTGCTGTTCAGTGCAAGTCCCAGGTCAGAGACATCCAGCTGGCCAGGCAGGGTGCTGAAGACAGACTGCCCGGCTTCTGAACAGACCCTGTGAGGTCCCACCCTTTCCTGCACTCTGCAGGTAGCAGCCTTCAGGCTTGGTGGCGTTCTGGGCTCCAGCCCCACACAAGTGTTTGTTTTGCCCGTGGCAGCGAAGGTTTCTCAGGCAACAGTGGCAAGGCTATTCCCATGGGGCTCAGCCTGCCCCCTGCTCCCCACAGCTGCACCCTGCTCCCTGGGCACTGCTGGTGCCAGCACTCTGAGTCTGCCCTGACTCAGGATACATACATACACACACATACACACTGCAGTGTAAGATATAGGCTTTGTTTTTAATAGTTCATAAGCCTTAAAAAGTATTCTCTTCAGATTATAAAAGGTTAAAACTTTAATAGGAACAATCTCGGACAAGCAGAAACAGCACTGATTTGGAAGCTGACAACAATGCAGGACTGCGTGATCCCCCAGGGTGTCTGTGCACCTCTTGGCCTTGTGTGGCAGCAGGTGCGGGCACCCCGCCCCAGCACAGGCTACTGTGGCTCTGCACCAGGCTAGGGCGCGCCCACTCCATGGAAAACAGGCTTCCTCTTGGTGACACCTGAGAGCAGCCCTGACTCTGCCTAGCACAGGTGCAAGACAGCCTTATTAATCTCTGGGTTTGTCCAGTCATTGCGAATGTCGTCCAGGTGGTTGTCGAAGTCCACAAGTGTCTCATAGGACCGGCTGTCCAGAAGTGATGCTGAGATCCTCTGTGCCTCTGGCCAGTCCTCACAGTAATCACTACAGGGCAGACATGGACAGGTCATCCTTTCTCTTGGGAATGGTACCCCCCCACCCCATGCTCAGAGGCCAGGGACACATGCCGCTTGCTAGAGGACCAGCAGGGAGAGGGAACGGCATGAAGGCCGATGGTTATGGGTCACCTAGGCACTGCTGCGTGGAGCTGAGCCTTGTGCTGCCACCAGCGCCTCCATCATGCGAAGTCCCCAGCCCCAGCCCCCAGGAGTCAGGGAGCAGGCAGGGGGCATCACTCACTGGTGTGGGTCTCGGCACCGCCACCTATTCTCATGGTGCTCATACACGTGGATAGTTGGTGCTCCACAGTCCATGGTGAACTTGGTGTTGTCCACCTGGGCCGGAGGAAGAGGGAAGGTATGAGCAGGGAGGTCCTGAGCTGGCCCCACCGGCTGCGTGCTGGTGCCCGGAGGCAGAGAAGTGTGAGGATAGGTGCTGTGCATGTGATACCGGGCCCCTCAGCTCTCCCTCCCACTGCAGCAGAGCCAAGTCCTGCCCTCCTCAGAGGCTGCACCACCTTGGGGAGGCACGTTCTTCTCACACAGCACGAGTCCCCCTACCCCAGTGCCTCCCACATGGTGGTTTGAGTGGGTGCCTCAGAATCTGCATTTCCTCTTGTGGAGGGCTGGGCTTCACTATGCACAGCAGAACTACAGCTCCGGTTGGCCCTGAACTCACTATATAGCCTGGTTTGATTCCTACTTGTTTACTTGTCTGCCTCAGCCTCCCAGGAGCTGGCATGACAGGTGTGTGCCACCATGCCCGGCTGCAGCTGCATTTCTGACAGGGTGCTGAGTGAGGGCCTGGCTGCTGGCAAGGGAACTTGCCTTGAGGAGTGCTGACGCCAAGCAGCCCACAGCCCTGCACTGTGCTTGCAGTGGTGCCCAGACCACACACCCAACACCTCAGGTTTGCAGATGTGAGGACACCCACAAAGGTGCAGCGGCTAGTGCTAGAGACCCATCACCATGATCACAAAGCTGTGGCTTACCATGATGAGCACAGTGTCCATGAAGCCCTCAGCAATTCTGGAGGCCACTTTCTCTGCAACCTGGTTGGGGCTACAAAGAAGGACCAGTGAGTTCCACCCACTCCAGTTCCTGCCACAACCCCATCCTGTCCACGGGGCACAGCCCTCCCCACCCAGGATTCTGTAGCAATGGCAGAGGACTGGCACAGCCAATAAGTGCATGTGCCCGGGGTCCTATGGAGAACATGTGGGACAGATGAGGGGATGCCCAGGGGCCTCAGCACAGCCCTCTCATGTGCCCCCCCCCCCCACTGCTCCTAACAGGCTGTCGGTTCCTGCTCTTCCACCTCTCCTCAAGGACCGGCATTTGGCCCAGACGAGGCCCTCTCCCTCCTCCCTGTCTGAGATGTCTCCAAGAGGCTCCCACTAGGGGCCTGGGATTTGCTGGTTTTCTTTCTTATTTTCTCTACATAATTAGTCCCAGCTTTTGAGGCTGGGCCTGGGTTATACACATATTTTAATGGCCAGTGACCTATAAATCTGTCCTTGTGATTGGGCTGAAAAATGGTCGATATCATTGTACGGAAACAAAGCATTTCATCTGAATGATTGCATTTCATTTCTGAAACAGAAGATTCAGAGGGACACAAAGTAAGCCCTTTCCTGGGAGAGGGCTCTGCAACTGAAGAGCTGCTCCCTGGTGGCACGCGTTGGGCAGCCAACAGATCTTCTGCAGGATACCTGTGGAGGTCCCAGCAGATGATGGCACACTACAGACTCACTGTCTGTGTCACTGGCTGTCCTTTACTTAGTTGGCAGTGTGGCCGCAACCTGGTCTCACACTCTGGGCACTGCTCAGCATGGGGCTCACCCTGAGGCCCCAGCCTGCAACGTGAGGTAAGGTGGGAGATAGGCACGCTGGGCAGAGGAGGTAGCTTTCAGAGAGTGCACAGCACGGCCAAACTCCAAGTATTTGAGAGAGCTATCTGTCCCTGTGCTTGTTTTGCGCACGATGTGCTCAATCTCCATGAAGGAATATGAGCCCTTCATAGGATGGCATCCAAATGGGCACCTTGGCATTTTGTGGGCAGCACCAGGATGCTGTCCCTTCCTGAATCAGATGCCACAGAAGGCATAGGCATACGAAGGGAGAAACCACCTCCCTAATCCCCCTGCCGGTAAGTACAAAGCCAGATGTCCACACAATTGTCTGCTTGTACTTTTTATTGGAAAGCTGTTTCCTGAGAACTTTACCTCAGCCTAGGTAGGGTACTGTGTGGGCACTGAGCCATGCTCGTGGAAAATGTTGATTATGAGCAAAACAAAGGCAATTAGGAAATGACAGACAGAACCTGGGTAATGACATGAGGATTAAGCAACACATAGAATTTAAAACATCACATTAGGCCAGGCATGGCGCACATGCCTGTCATCCCAGCACTTGAGGCCGAGGCAGGAGGATCACTGTAAGTTCTGGACCAGCTTGGGCTACAAAGTAAGCTCAAGGCCAGCCAGGCCCTGTCACAAAAAGACAGAAAAAAAAAAAATCAAATCCCTAGCCAGAGATCTAGCTCAGTGGTATAAACCCCTGCTTGACAAGGTCCCAAGTTTAATCTCTGATACCAAAAACAAAAAACAAAAACCCTAATAAATAAAAAAATCCCCAAACAAAACCAAAACCGCATTAATATATCCACTGCTTAGTCTTTTTGTTTGATTGTTCTGCGTTCACAGGACTGGCTAGCATGGTGTCAGCCCCCATCCCGAACACACTGCGTGTTACTTCCTGCTGTGCGAGCCCAGCTCTGGCTCCCAGGCCAGGGAGGCCCATTAATAAGTTACTGAGAACTGGAAGCCAAGCCCCACGTGGCCCCCAGTCTTTATGGGGGGGGCAACAATGCTACCCTGTGATATTTCTAGAACAAGAGTAGGTCTTTAGCCAGGTTTGGCTGAACTGGGGGTGGGGTAGGCGTGGGGTTCCAGACAGAGGCCAATGCACTTACAAAGTGGTCATATAATTTTGAGATGTGTGGAAGTCACTGTCCCTCACCTGTGCCCAGGAGAATCAAGAGGGTCCACCCCACAGAGCCCAAGGTGTCTCCCAAGCATAGTACACAGAGGGGGTTGCAACACTCAAATCCAGGCCACTGAGGGGGGTGGGAGAGACCCCAACACCTCTTACCATGCCTAGCTCACATCCAGTGCCTTCTCCCTACAGGCAGTAAGTGTGAAGGTGAAGATGCATTAGAGTGAGCTCACTCCAGTGGGTCCCCAAACCTCTGGAGAGGGGCAGGAAAATGCTAGAAGGCTGAGTGTCTGGAGTAGCACAATTTCCTGCTGAGCAGGAAGGGAGGAAGAAGAAAGAGGGTGTGAGTCAGGCGCCATGCCTGGAGAGGAGAGGTGAACTCCTGTGACAGGCTGGTGGCCTAAGGTGTGGGCCTGGGGGCGAGAGGTTAGAGAAGGCAGAGGTCCACACTGTGTGATGTTCCAGGCAGGTACACCCCATCCTGGACAATCTCCTCTATGGTGTGCAGGAGTAGTGAGTGCAGGAGTAGTGAGTGCTCCTGCCGAAGATGACTCCTCAGCACTCGTAGGCAGGTTTGAAATGCTCTCAGCAACTAGTCTTCAGGGTGGCCACCTGAGTGCAGCCTCACTTCCTTCTGAGTCTCCAGCAGGGTGCAACCTCAGCTTCTGTGTTGCTGCCACCTGAGTCCTCCTCCAGCCTCTTTGCCAGCAGTGCTATCTCCCAGGTCTCTACACCTGCTATTCCTGAGAAGCCTGGTTTAAGGCCCTCCTGCCCTGGGGACTTTTGGGGTCCTGCCAGTGGTGACACCCATCCTGCCCCTTGCTCCCTCTGCAGTCCTTGCCCATTGAGTTCAGCCAGAGTGGGTGGAAGCGTCCTCCATTGTGTCGTGAGGAACCTAGCTCCCCAGACAATCCACAGCCAGTCAGTCTTTTCTGTGTAACATGTGACAAATGCAGGATGCACATTTCCACATTGGGCTCCTACTCAGGATGACAAGCAGGCCTCAAGTGACCAACACCTTGGAACAGACAGAATCAAAAGGTTCAGCAGAGCTGTGCTCCTGGAGGATGGCACTTCCGAGTACCCCAGCAGTGCCTTGGCGCACATTGTAAGCGCCCAGCATCTCACGACGGGCTGCCTCTGTAAGGTTCTCACTGAGACCCAGTCCTCAAGGTACAAGACAGGCATTTTCTGAAGTACTTGAGCGCTTTTTCAGTGACAGCCATGCTTGTTCACCAGCGCATTCCTTCTACAAGTGCTGCATGTGAGTGGCTCAACTGCAGGACCCTCCTGTACCACAAATTCACATGCTGAGGGCTGGTGTCTCAGACAGTGAGGAACTTGTGTGCATGTTGTGTGCACCGTCTAGCTGCCTCTGCTTCTCAGCAGGGTTCAGGCAAAGGCAGGCCCCGGAGGAAATGAGGGGGCCTGAGGGAGAAAATCAGGGGCTAGCCCCTCTCAGGGTTGGCTGTGGCCTCAGACATAGGGCACTGCTTCTCTTGAGGGAGACTTCTTTTGGTGAACTAGAGATGGAACCCAGGGCTTTGGCATTGAGCTATATCCCTGGGCTCTTAAAAATTTTATTTTGAAGGGCTGGCAAGATAGCTTAGCAGACTAAGTGCCTGCTTATGCAAGTGCAGGGACCGGGGTTTGATGCACTGGCCCTGCCCCTGGGTGTGCTGAGTCAGCCAACAAGACCCAGTAAGGTGGTGCACGCCTCTAATCCCAGGGCATGGTGGTGGAGGTGGGGGTGAAGACAGGAGGATCACTACAAATCTGATCTACATAGTGAGACTGTATACTAAATACATTAAAAAAAATATATTTTGAGATAGGATCTTACTAAATTGCCCAGGCTGGACTCAATTTCTGACTCTCCTGCCTCAGCTTCCCAGACTGTTAACACTGCAGATGTAACCCCCCCACACCTGTGGCTCTGAGGTGGACTTTTTCACCTGGACCCTTCTGTGTTGACTCTGAAAGGCTGAGGGACAAGGATGGCTGCTGTCACCAGCTGTGGCCCTGGCAACTACTCACAGCTCTGGCTTTAGGAGCAGCCACTCAATGCCTTCACCAGTTCCCCTGGCCCGGCTGGGTCTGGTCTTTTCTCAGGATGTAACTGGATGCCCATAGGCAAGGTGGTGACTTGTGCAACTTTGCTCACAAGTAAGAACCCCAGCTTGGGAATCTCTGGGAGAGGAGCTGGGAGCCAACTTAATGTCAGGTCTGAGGACCCAAACCTGGAAGCCATTGTGTCCACCTCAAAAGGAGCCCTGCCCTGCCTTTCTCACCATGGCTTGGGACTGAAGGGAGCAGGCTGAGTAGAACAGGCAGCAAGGCTCTGACTGCTGCCTTCCCTGTACAAATTCTTTCAAGCACAAGGACAGTGCCACACAGCATCTCAGTCAGTACAAGTATCCACATAGCACTCTCACACACTGTCACAAGCACAGAGGTGGGGAGGGATGTGTGTCTGGTGCCTGCACAGCAAGGTCACCAGCCTCTCCCTGCAGACCCTGCCCAGCGGCAACCCTTCCAGCCCAGGAAGGGTTGCTTCCACATACCTGGCATCCTTTACACGCTCATTAGCTTGATAGTAACCAGCAATCACATAACTGTTATCTTTGCACCATGAGTCAATCTGAAAAAGGAACACAAATTGGGAAGATGAATGCTTTTCCTTTAATAAAGCTCAGTAACTACAGGAGCCAGAAAAAAACAAACAAACAAACAAACAAAAAAACAACCCAAAATCATAGAAGGCAGGGAAACCAGAAGGGATAGGGTCCTCCTCTAGACAGGTCCTAAGCCGGGCGTGGTGGCGCAGGCCTGTAATCCCAGCACTCAGGAGGCTGAGGCAGGAGGATTGTTGTGAGTTCGAGACCAGCCTGAGCTACAAAGTGAGCTTAAGGCCCTCTGAACTGCATAGTGAGACCCTGTCTCAAAAAGACAAAAAAAAAAAAAAAAAAAAAAAAACATAGACAGGTCCTGTATGGCTGGATGTGGGCACTCTGGACTTAACAATGGAAGCTTCTTATCAACAGATTATTAAACTATGAGAGTCAGGGAAGGAAGACATGTCCACCCAATTCTCTTATGAGACAGAGCACCGGCCCACTCTAGGGCTTGAGAAATCCTAAGATTCCCTTGGGCCAGGGAGATAGCTCAGGGGTACAAGTGCCCACCTGGCAAGTGCAAGGTCCTGAGTTCAATCCCTGGTACAAAAAAAAAGTCCTGCAGTAGGCATGCATATAACTCCATCAGCTGAACGAACACTCAAGTGTAACTGCTGCACAGCCAGGCAGAAGCAGGACCAGCCTGGGGAGCCTGCAGTGCCCTCCACATTGAGCCCCAGGTGAATGGTATGGGCAGGTAGGGTGCAAGCACACGCTTACTTAATTCCCTACTGCTAGCTCTGCTCTTCCCTGGCTGTGCAAGTGTCCAGTTGTTCAGTGAGCCCTGGTTTTGACCCAAGATGGTAGTCTGTAAGCTCCAAGGAGACCAAGCTTTGTGCTTCCAAAAGGGAAACTGGAGGCAGACTTTGGAAGTTTCGTTCTGTTTTATAACACCACTCCTCTCTCATCAGATTTAGCTTCCTCCAGGTCTAATGCCGTTATTTTTTTCCCCATAATTTTATTGAAGAACAAAGAGCAATGAGAAATGCCATTATTAAAAACAACAAAAGGCCATGCTGTTTTGCTGTGATGGAGCTCTAATACACTGCAAGAGTCCATTCTCATTCTGTAGAAGAGGAGACAAAACTGGTAGCTTGGTGGTTTTCTATTTGTTCGCAGTGAGTTCCCTAATTAAAGTGTGCTGGGCTGGGATGTGGATTGGTGGTGCCATGCTTTCCCTGCATGTGTGAGGCCCTGGATCTGACCCCTGGCACTGAAAAGGATAAAGAAAAAAGGGTGTGGGTTTAAAACATCAGCTATTGCTTTGCCCTGATTCTCGTTCAGGCCTCTAGCTTCTTTGTGACTGAAAGCAGACAATGCAAGGCAGTCCACAGGTCCAGAGCCCACAGATCTGAATTCTTCTGGTCTCTTAGAGCTTACAAATTACCATCTTGGGTCAAAACCTGGGCTCACTGAACAACTGGACACTCTGGTCCACTCTTGCACAGCCAGGGAGGAGCAGAGCCAGCCTGAGAAGCTGTGAGCCACGCTGCCAAAATATTAGGGTTATGTGCCCCAAATACTTACAAATGCTCTATCACTGTGGCTCTGCTGTAAAGCACTCCAAAGCCAATCCTACTGTGCTTGTATCACCTCCTAAGGGAATAGGTTCTACATACTTCCTCTTGCTGCTGAGAAGTTTTTTTTTACTTCTTCCTACACTTCTATTTAGCACTAAAGGGCTTGGGGTTTGGCCCTGCTCCCTGAACTCAAGCCCATGTGACATGCTGACGTGGTAAGCCACTTCAAGTGGGGTACCACTCCTGATCCCGGCAGCCCACCAGGTGGAGGGCATGTGGGGCCTCCCCTGTTGCTGCTATGCTAAGCAGAGAACCACTGGCTTTCACAGAGGCCTGTTCCTTCCCAAGTCTGCTGCTGACCCTGCCATGACATGGAAGGGCGAAGCCAGGAAAAGGCTCCCACTTTGGGTCCCTGGATCGTGGGAAGAGGAGAAAAAAGCAGGAATAGGATACAGAGCAGAGGTGACTCCTGGACATGCATAGGTGAGAGGCACAGAAGTTAGCACAGGCAGGCACATGTGGTGGTGGTGGTGGCAGCAGAAAGGAGCTGGCTGGAAGCGGGAGAGGCATCCACCTGGAGGGAAGCAGAGTGAGCAGAGCAGTGGGGGATCAAGGTGAGGGAAACCGGCACAGAGGGCTTAGGCACACAGCGGGTTTAGGCTAGCTTCCCGCTCACAGTTTATGGGGTTTTGCTATTAGGAATAATTCCTTCACTACCTACGTCAAAGGGCTATAAGGATAAATTATCTAAGTACTTAAAAAAATAGAAATGCATGATGTTTTTAAAATGGAAAATTACAATGAAAGCTTTTCAAAGGAATTGACTGTTACTCCTGATGGATTACATGGCAAGTCCTCACCACCTACCAAAAATAGTCCTGACACAAATGAAAAGAACTGTAAGAATACGGCCTGGTTTCTACAACTGCAGATTTAGCTGTTTTGTTAAAAATTTGTCTTCCATGGAAATATACTGATAAACCACAGCTCTGAACCTGGAGATTTTTCAGGGCCTTAAGGTTATAAAGTCACTTAGCCAAAACTAAATAATATAATTAAAAAAATATATATTTGCTACAGGGTCTCACTACACAGCTCTGACTCCTAGTGATCCTCCTATTTTCATCCTCCCCAGCACTGGGATTATAGGCATGTGCCACCATGCCTGGACTCAGTGTGCCCAAGGGCAGGGCTGGTGCACCATGCGGTGCTAGAGATTGAACCCCAGTTCCTGTGCTTGCCTAAGTGCTTAGTCCACTGAGCCATCTCGTCGACCCCTAAATAATCTAAATTTAATATCTTAATTATAATATAAATTAAATTCAAATCACATAACTGTAATATAGTGCTTCTGGGTGAGTCATACTATAAAATTTCTTCCACAATCCTAATAGTCCCATTGTTTGTATTGGGCTGCACCTTTTCATATGTGTCATTCACTAAGGCTGAAACCCAGAGTTCTGGTGGCTCGAAGGAAGGGTGTAGACAACCTGGTGAGGACAGTGACTGCAGGGGTCTCAAGTGAACCTCATGCACTGGCAGGGGCCTGGACATCGAGGGCCTGTGGGGAGCAGTGGATGGAGCAGGGGGAGTGAGGTCAGAATGGGGCCCTGGGTGCTCTCTGTCTTCCTTCCTAGGCAAGGGCTAGGAGGCAGCCCTTTGGGGGACTCACTTAAAGGCGGGTGCTCCATGTTCTCAAGGCTGCATACATTTCCTGAAGCTGGAACACAACCCCCTAATTCTGTAAAGGTGAATTAAGAACGATGAAAGTGATCGGGACATTGCCAGTAAGGTTGCAGGGTGGTCTGGCTGGGAAAAGCCCTTAAGAAGCTCCAGGTAAGGGCCTTGGAGATGGCTCAGTGGAATAAGTGCTTCCCTGGCAAGCACAAGGGCCTGAATTCAATCCCCGGTTCCACTTAAAAAAAAGCAACTCCGGGTAGTGACAAATGCTTGACCAACTACTCTGGAGGCTGAGGTGGAAGGATTGCAACATCTGAGCCAGACTGTGAAACACTCCAAGACTCTGCCTCAAAATAAAAAGAAAAAAGGCTGGGAACGCAGCCGTGATCTTGATATTCAGGTACCCCTGTCTGTCTATCGTGAGCATTGCCCCCCTCTTCCCTGCTGCAGTGTGGGACTTTTCCTTTCTGGCTGCTACTCAGTGGCCTCTCTTTTACCTGTCCTATAAAAGTTCGAGTTCCTCAAACTTCTTGCACTAGTGTCCCCAGGTGATCTGATCCACTGTTACCTTAAGTAACCAAAAGCTATCGCTCTCAGTCTATGCTTCCAACCCAGCTTATTTCTTAGCTCTAGATTCATTTTTCCTTTCAGTACCAAAACTTTATCCATACATCCTAAAGTCAGTATGTGTAACCCCTCCCCTGAATGTTGTGTCCATGTTCCCTCTGGGATGGCACCAGAGTGCTCCTAAGACAGAGCCACAACCCAGATGTCTGTTTCCTAGCCCCACACTCACACATCCACAGGCTGTCAGAGGCTGTGGGCTCTCTCCTGTCCAGCGTCCATACCATACTCAGTTTAGCTATCTCCCTTCCTCTCATCTTGAGTAACAACTGACTCAGACTGCCTCTGTGCTGCAGGCTGGTGCCATGCTGTAAAGACACAAATATCATCCTGCAACTCTCCTCTGGGGCTTCCCTCTGCCTGCCCACTGCCTTACCCCTTTGGCACCTTCTCTTTCTGGCCTGCACACGCCGGCCTCTCCACCCAGAATGCTATCCATCCACGCCATACTTCTCCCAAGGTCACCAGGGCGTTCAACACTGGCATGTTCCCTTTGATGGCCCTGACTCCCTGAGCCTGGAGAGGCAGACTTTCTCTCAGATCTCTTGCCACTGTAACCTCGCCTGTGGCACTTATCCTTCAGGACTGTGCTTGTCAGTTTGCTGTAAGTTCAAGAGCCTAGTACTGTTTGTCACAGCCTCATGGCTTCTTGAGCACATGCCTAGCCCCAAACAGAGATATTTAGTGGAGAATCAGATGATCATATACAATGCTACTGGTGGCTGAGCATGGTGGCATCAATCTGTAATTCCAGCTACTTGGGAGGCTGAGGCAGGAGGATGGCATGTTCAAAGCCTTCCTGAGCAACTCAGCAAGATCCTGTCTCAAAGTATAAGAAAACAAAGGGCATCACTGTGGATTTAGCTCCTTGCAAGTAAAGGCATCTCAGAGATCCAATTGCTCTGCAGTCCCCTCACTGAGTTAAGAGAGGTGGTTGGAAAGACCTGGATTAAGATATGCTCGAGGGCCAGAGAGACAGCTCAGTGGCATAAGCACCTTACTGGCACATGCAAGGTCCTGAGTTCAGTACCTGGAACTGCAAAAAAACCAAAAAACATGTTTGTGCTCCCCCAGATGTTTCAGGTCCTGACAGCCCATATCTTCAGGAATGAAAATGATTGCTTTTTACAAACACTGTTTTTTTACCTGTCTTCAGTCCAGAAATGCTATGAAGAAATTCACAGCATGACTCAGTTTTTTTTTTTTTTTTTGTCTTTTTTTGAGACAGGGTCTCACTGTGCAGTTCAGGCTGGCCTTAAGCTCACTTTGTAGCTCAGGCTGGTCTCGAACTCACAACAATCCTCCTGCCTCAGCCTCCCTAGTGCTGGGATTACAGGCATGCGCCACCACGCCCGGCGACTCAGTTTTAACTTTAACACACTCTGAGATGTGCCCAACAACCTTAGGCTAGCCTGCCCAAAGGTACTTCTTGCATGCCAAGACTTTACTTCGTGTTACAAGTATGTCAATTAAGAAACGGATCCATTTTACTTGGTGGGAGGTATAAAGAATTTCTACCTACACTTTTTGAAGCCTTCTCGCTGGAATCAACTCGTACTTTTTAGCACCAGTTTATTCTTAGATGGCAAACAAGCAGCAGCTCTGCAGGGGCAGGTGGGTTTGAGGCTGTTAAGTTTTAACAACTTAGGGGAATTACTACATAGTTCTCCCGTCCCTTCACTGATCTCCATAACTAAAAAGGTAACTGCCCTAAGCCACCTACCATCTAATTTATCTGCGGTACGTCCTTTCGCCATTACACTTCAGTAAAGCATTCACTGCACGCAGAAATGCAGGCATGCTTGAGACAGGACACATCTCCTGCTTTTTGATTTCACGAAAATCCTACAGCACCCGAAGCCACTGCCTTTAGAAAGGTCTGCACTCGGGCTCGGGGCTCCGGAGCTTCCAGAAGCCACCGCGCTTACACCTGCGTAAGTGAGGACGCGCTCTGCGTGGGGCCACCGGAAACGCCAGTTTCTTCCAGGGCTATCGGCTCGTGTGGGGAGGAGTACCCAGGACGTCGCTCGCGCTTACCAAGGTGAGGGCCACCTCCAGCATGGGCGCCAGGGCTAGCGTGCCATGGAAGAGGGGGATGCAGTCCACGAAAAGCGTGTGTGGGGCGCCCGGGCCGCCGAGAGGCAGGTGGTCCTTGCGCGGCTTCTGCTTCTCCGCCACGAGCAGCCCATTGACGGCGCAGTGCGGATACTTGGCGCCGTGCAGCAACATCTTGCAGTAGGCCTGGGTGGTCAGCTTCACCCCGGGCATGCTGAGCCCGGCGGGCCCCGGAGGCCCCGGCCGCGCGGCGGAGGCCTGGACGCTCTGCCCGGCCGCGCGGCACCTCAACGGAGAAGCGGGACGAGGCGGCCACGGTCCCTGTCGTGGACCGGGCTGGCAGCCCCCGCAAGGTCGGCCGTCTCCCGCCCCCCAGACGCCTCCAGACGCCTCCAGACCGCACGGCTCGAGCTTCTCACTGGTCCGCCGGAGAGCGGGTTTCTCGGCGCCTGCCGGAAAGCAACCCGGCCCGGCGTTTCCCGTCGTCCATAGCGCGTGACCTCTGAGCGCCGACGGGGGAGAGGCTTCCTTGATCCCGTGGTGCTCCGCGGCGCAGTCTCCTCCTTCTTCCGGTCGTGGCTTCCCCCTTCCGGTCGCTGGTACCCGGGACGCAGAGGGCGGACGGCCGAGGTGGTCGCGGCGGAGCGGTGGCGGGTGAGGCGCGAGGCGGCTGGCTTTGGCCGGCGAATTGTGAGCCGCGCAGCCTTCGGAGTTCGGGAGCGAAGGCGTCCGCACGCCCGCGGCTGTCGGCCGGCGCCGGCTTGAAGCGAAGCGGCGGGTGGGCCGGGGGCGCGGAATACGGGGCCCGGCCGGCGTCCGGGTGCGGGAGGCAGTGGGGCGGCGGCGTCAGTGCCGGCGGAGCGCGGGGCCCAGTTGCACACGCCCCGCTGCGGACAGGCGCACGGCCTCGGGCTCTGACCTTGGGACGCCCGCTAACTGCGCCTGCGGCCTTGGCTCACTGCCGCGAACCCCCTCCAGGCCCGGGTGGAGGTGGGCGCAGCCCACGTACTGCTGCTGCTTTTCCCCGGCGAGGCGTTTTCTCAGCGCTGATGAGCCCTATGGCCTTTTAAGAGAGCTCTAGAGGGGGTGCCTAGAAGGGAACCCATGGTGTCGCTGGGCCCTGGTAGGCGGGTGCAGGTGACGGGGCGTTGTCCGTTGTCCGCAGGGATTGAAAGTGGACCAGGCAATGTGCGCATCCTTTTCGATTGGCCTTCCCAGTCTGCATACCTTAGGTCCGTGCTACCATCCATGGATCTTTTTACCAAGGGCAGAACTTACAGTGGCGATGTAAAAGCTTTATGGATTGCTAGCTTCTTTAGTCACCTTAAAATTTTCTTTTTTTTTTTTTTTTTTAAGCCAGTTTTCTGGTAGTTGCACAAGCGTGTTGTCTTATGGCACTTGGTTTATCACAAAGCTCCGAAAAAGCACTATTAGATAGTCTCAGCTTGGGTCACTTTGTGAATTCAGGATCTATTACATAAAGGATGAGTCATTTAGCAGGCTGTGGTGGTGCACGCCTGCAGTCGCAGCCCTTGGGACACTGAGGCAGGGGCATCACTGAGAGTTTAGAGCCAGCCTGGGTTACAGAGTGAGACCCTGCCTTGAAAAAAAGACTGTTGGGGAGGAGCAAACAAATGAGTTCCGCCTACTTCCAAAATGCTCTGGGCCCGAAAGATGAATTTAGCCCCACGAGTTGGGCACCCTCATTCATAGAGCTGGTGTGTGTTTTTATCTTTCAGAATGTTGGCTACCAGGGTATTTAGCCTAATCGGCAAGCGAGCCATTTCCACCTCTGCGTGTGTGCGAGCACACGGTAAGTGTGACTTTCCTTGTTTTAAATAGCCTGAGCCAATTTCATTTTGCTCCTGCTGTGTGTAAGGCCTGAGCTGGGCCCGCTTAGAGGGAGACCCCCGTGATTCAGCATGTTCACTCTAGGTGAAAGTGTGTTGATGATTCCTGTTGAATATTCTAGTCTGGTGCTTTATTTGTGCTGTTACTTCTCTCTTTTTTCTTGCGTTCCTTCTACTTTTAAGGTTCAAGTTCAACCTGTGTTCAGAGATCTTCTCTGACTTTAGTGATAATGATCTTTTGCCCCAGCAGGACTTCTAGACACCCTCTGTTCATTCACATCACAGAAGCAACAGAAGCAAAAGAGCTTGGGTTTTCGCTTGAGCTGGGTTTAAGTCTCATTTCTATGTTGGATTAGCTACTTAAATTTAAGAATCTATTTCCTAGACCAGGAGTGGTAGTACATAACTAATTGTGGCGTTCCAGAGGCAGAGGCAGGAGGATCACTGTAAGGTCTAGACCAGCCTGAGCTCCATAGGGGCTTGTGGGTCAGCCCTGAATTATGTGCTAAGACCTTTGTGTCCAAAGAAAAAAAGGAAAAATTGAGAATCTACAAGTTTTTAAGTTTTGTGTCTAGCCTGGAGCTGGTTTAGTTTTGTGTTTGTTAAGCATGTCCTTTGTATGAGACTCCTTTAGCCATGGAGAATAAATAGAAAGAATTTGAGCCTTGGACCTTTCCACTGTATGTCTGCAGTGTGTAGAGGTGAAGTTAGGTGAATATAGTGTTAATTTAGTAAGCTATGTCTCAAAGTAGAAACATTTTAGTTTGACCTGGGGCCCAGGAAAGGTTTGTGGAGGATCACTGTGCTGCAGAAGAGAGAAGGTTGGGTGTGAGGCTTGGGCTGTGTTCTGATGGACAGCTGCCTCCTGAGAGTGCTGTACCTCAGCCTGCAACGGACCTCTGTTTTTGCACTGTTCTGTATGCTGCTGGGAGAGTGCTATGGACACAGACTGAGAGGCACCACTCACTGTAGAAGTGTATTGTCTCAAAAAGCAGGGAAAGGGGGAACCCTTGTTTCTGAATGCATAGGGAGAGGCATGCTTCTTGCAACCCTGGGCAGTCAGTGACAACAAGGTTGCATTTTCCTTCCAGTTTGACATGGCTGATAGGTTTCCTTAGTTTCTTTTTTGGTTTGTTTATTCGTTATGCATTTCAAGTGGATGAAGTACTGTATTCTTATAGACAAATTTTTTTCTGTTTTGATTTTTTAGGACAGGGTCTTCAGGGTCTCACTGTGTAGATCGGTCTGTCAATGATCCTTCTGTTTATGGCCTCCCAAGAGCTGGGATTACAGGCATGCCCAGTCTCAATCGCCATCTCAGTGCGCCCCAGCAGTGGGGCCAGCACAGCAGGCCCGGGGATTGAACTCCTGGTCTCTCTGTCTGCCTAAGCAGGCACTTTAATCCACTGAGCTATTTGGCTGGGCCTTTTAACCGGTGAGCATTATACATGTGTAATATAGGAACCTTTCCTCAGCATAAAATCTTAAAACAGCAGGGGACACCATTGTCGGACAGGCATCTTTGTACAGTGATATGTCAGGTTTGTGTGTTTTTTTTTTTGAAAGGGTAGAAAGAAGCTTAAGAAATTTGTGAATTTATAGGAAGTTCCATCTTGGTTTATGGGTGAAAAGGACCCACCCACAGAAAGATAATGGTTCATTTTTACACAGACATTTTCTAAAAGGTAGACATTTTGCTTTGCAGTAGTTTTTTTTTTTAAAAGATTGTTTGGTGTGTGGCCTCCTCCGCAGTTTGCTTTGAGACAGCATTCAAATCTCTGAAGAAACAACCCTGGGACCAACCATAGTTGACCATTCTTTTTCTAGAATATACTGTCTTATGGCTAGTGTGCTTCAAGATTTACATCTTTGTACCAACTTTGTTTGGTTAATCCATATAATATTGATTCTAGAATGTTTCATTACCGTAACGAATGCCCCATGTGTAAGCTGAGTGCTTTAAGTCTTAGAGACCTCTTGTTGGGCTGAATTTGGTAAGAATTTTTTGTTTATAGTCATTCTTCAGTTTCTTCCATTGTTTTAATAGATTTATGAGGGACCGAGGAGATAGCTCAGTAGAATAAGCATTTGCCTGGCAAGCACAAGGTCAATCCCCAGTACCACCAAAAGAAAAGAAAAGATTTATGAGTTAAAATTGTATGGTAGCCTTGGTTATTTGGTTGCAGGTGCTCACTGTAGGTCTGAGGTGAGCACCTAGATGATATGCACTGCTTGTTCCAGGCCCTGGGCTTTGTTGCACTGTGAACTGGACTGGGGATTGTAACCACTAGTGGGGTGGAGTGTTTCTGCAAGGCGTCTTCATCTAGACTGGTTAGGATGCGGCTTGCTCTTGTGGGTCTGGGGCAGAGTTGGAGAAACAGCAGGGCCTGGCACTGATTCTTTTCCATTGAGATCTTAGTCCACGTGGTTCCGCCCCATGTGTGTACATCCCTGTGTGAGCCTATGGTATTTACTGCTGAATGTGAGCGCCACCAACAGCAGTTGCTGGTTTATGCCAGCTTTCCATATGTCCAATGCCCCCTTGGTGGGCAGAACCATTAGTCAGGACCCACTGAGTTAGTGATGGCTTGCCCAGCTCCTGAGCCTGTCCCATTTTGTTCTTGTTGAATCCCTTGCAGCAGTGAGTCTCTTGTAGCAGCAGCAGCAGAACATGAGTGTAGTTCAGTCTCAGCCAAGCCAGGCGCCCTGAGTGCCTGGAGCTGACATCTTCTGGTCACTAGCTGAGGGTGGTGCCATCTTGGAGCTGTGGCCTGGGTCACCGGCTCTCCTTCCTTCTGGCCCTCATTCTGCTAAGTGTTTGCTGTCCTTAGGGAGTGTGGTGAAGAGTGAAGACTATGCCCTCCCCAGCTATGTGGATCGGCGTGACTATCCCCTGCCTGACGTGGCTCACGTCAAGCAACTGTCTGCCAGCCAGAAGGCCCTGAAGGAGAAGGAGAAAGCCTCATGGAGCAGCCTGACCCGGGACGAGAAAGTCGAGCGTGGGTATCTTGGGAAACGGCTGGGGCTGGTGCAGTGCAGAGCAGGTGAGGTTTGGTTCCTCAGGGTTCTGTTGCTCTTCTTCCTGTGCCAGTGTACCGCATTCAGTTCAACGAGAGCTTTGCGGAGATGAACAGGACCACCAATGAGTGGAAGACTGTGGTGGGTGCCGCCATGTTCTTCATTGGCTTCACGGCCCTCATCCTGATCTGGGAGAAGTTCTATGGTGAGTGGGACCTGGACAGCTGGGAAGGAGGTGTGTGGTCTGGGAGCCCAGGTGCCCCTTGTTTGGCAGTGTCTTAGTTACTTTTCTCTCGTTGCCAGGACAAAATACTTGATGCCCAAAATTAAGGTTTATTTAGTTTACAGGGGAAGTTTCAGTCCAAACTTGGCTGACTCCAAGGCAGAGAGGCACATGGCAGAAGGCAGCCTTACATGGCAGCGGAAAACAGCAAAGAGCAAAAGCCAAAAGGGGGAAGAGCAACAGGAGGCAGAGAGCAAGCCTCTCTTCCTTAAATTGCATTCTGGCTGTCTATGTGCCCCACACTGTGTGTAGCACTCACACCCATAATCCCAGCATTGCATCGTGAATCCATCACAAAGTCTAGAAGCCCGCCCCATTGACTACATGAGGCTTTGGGGGACACCTAGATACAAACCGTTATAGGCAGTGAGGCGTTACCTCTGTGGAGTGCACCGCCTTGATTAGCAGCAGCTGCCTAAGCTGACCTAGTGACCAGGCCAGGAGGGCCTATCTCTGGGTGTCCTTACCCCTGATTGCAGCTGTGTCTCTTGCATGCATTCAGGGCTTGAGGCCTATGTCTCACCCTGCTGCGGTGCCAGTGGGGTGGCCTGCTTGCTCTAGCAGTGCCTCACCGACTCCTATCTGGCAGAGCAGCATTTGCTTTCAGAGCATGCTCTCTCCAGTGCCTTTGATCTAGTGTGGATGAGGGATGGCTGCACACCTGAGTGCTCCAGCTGACCTGCATGGCTCTGGTGGCTGTGCCTGTGCCAGCCTGCAGACCCTGCCCCTGCAGCTATTGGAGACCATGCTCTGCTCTAATTCAATGAACAGAGGAATAAAAATTCCCAGAATTGCTGTTGCCCAGACAGCTATCTGGGAGGGCTTGAGTGGCCATGGGGCATTGCCGTGGAGACGGCCTCACCTGTCATCTTGAACTACAGTGTATGGCCCCATCCCGCACACCTTCGACAAGGAGTGGGTGGCCATGCAGACCAAGAGGATGCTTGACATGAAAGTGAGCCCCATCCAGGGCTTCTCTGCCAAGTGGGACTACGACAAGAACGAATGGAAGAAGTGAATCTGCCATGCTGGGACTCTTCCTGCAGCATCTTATGTCCGCTGCACCGAGACTAATAAAACACCTGTGTACATGAATGTGTGGCTCTTTTCTTTGAGGTTAACTAACGGGAAGTGTTTTCATTTAAAAACGGGGTTCCCCCCACTTGTGAAAGCAAATGTACTGTGGATAAGCGAAGCGACAGAAGTCTGGTGTCCCACACTGTCCAAGTGACGTTCTGCAGATGCTCAAAACTAACTGGGCACAATGGCCATCCATGCTTGTGATTCCAGCACTCAGGGTGAGGTAGGCGGATTGTAAGTTTGAGCTCAGTGCTGCTATCTTAGCAACTTGGTGAGACCTTTTCTCAAAATGTAAAAATACAAGCCGGGGATATAGCACATTGTGAAGGTCCTGGGTTGAATTCCCAATACTACCAAAAAAAAAAAAAAAAAAAAAAAAAAAAAGCTGTTACAGTAGCCAAACCTACAGAAGCTCACAGCCACCTTCCCTGTGTCCATCCATCCCGCTGTTGCCCATCATGCTGCTCCTGGCTCCTTTGCAGCTGGCCTTCATGGCTCCTCCTGAACATGGGCTGGGGCTCTGAGGCAGACCGCACTGCCCCGCACAAGGTCATGAATGCCATTCTGGCCCCTGGCAGGCCTCTGCGGGCCTCTTGTGATCTGTACCCAGGTGCCAGCTCCTTTCAGTCCAGATGCCTGTCCTGCAGAACCCATCGCTGGGGGCATGGCATGCTAAAAGCAGAGGGCCCCTTCCTGTGTCAGGCATGAACAAGAAAGGGTGACTCGGAGCTGGAGAGATGGCTGGAGCTGGAGAGGTGGCTCAGTGGAATAAGCGCTTCCCTGGCAAGCCCAAGGGCCTGAGTTCAATCCCCAGTTCTGCAAAAAAAAAAAAAAAAAAAAAAAGTCTTACCATTTGGAGCCGGGGAGATGGCTCAGTGGAATAAGTGCTTCCCTGGCAAGCGCAAGGGCCTGAGTTCAATCCTTGGTTCCACCAAAAATAAAAAGGCCCCAGAGAATGCCAGAAGGTCACCCAGAGGGCCTGCTGGGCGGGCCAGCACACGAAAGGCTTGAAGGAAGCAAGTTTGGTAGGGCAAGCCATTATCAGTAGTGTCCACCTCTGCTGTGGGATCTGTCCCTGCTGAGCTGGGGCTGGGGTTTGCAGGCTGCGAAGTCAGGCTTCTTGACCTTGCTGAACCCACAAGATCGTGAATTTGGTTTATTGATGTCATGCCTAATTTTTTGATTGAAGTGAGCAACAGCATTTCATCAAGCCGGCTGCGCTCACAGCTAGAGACAGGTGGCTTTCATAGGGTGTGAGGAAGGCTGTATGAAGTGGGCCAGTCCTTGTGGCTCTCTTAGTGAGCTGGTGACAGGCAGTGGATGTGTTAACATCAGCTCACTACCCCTCTATTCCCCCTCCCCCAGAACCTAGGGTCTCTGCATTGAGCTATATCCCCTGCACCTTAAAAAATTTTTATTTTGAGGGTCTCAAGTTCAAACAATTTGAAATTATAATCCTGCTCGGCCTCTCAGAGTACTGGGGTTCTAGGCGTGTGTCATCACCCTTCTGTGTAGGAGTATTTATGGACAGTGCTTCAGGCTTGTTAAGGAAATCACTGTTTCTACATTGGTCTCATACTCTAAAATTTGGAAACTTCTGTTCTTATTCTGTGCAAGGCCCTATTCACTTTTCTGTGTTTTTATCACTGGGAAGCTGGCTCCACACTCTCCTTGGGCCTTCATTCTTTGCCTTGGATGGAAGGATTCAGAGGAGAGACCTTGCAGGTGGGAAGTCCGATGGGTGGACTGGCTCAGGTGGAGGGAGGGGGAAGTGGGTCCTGTTACGCAGGAGTTGCTTCTGGGGCTTGGGATCGGCAAAGGTGGTGCTTAGTGACTGTCTTTGAGGTAGCTTTGGTTGTTGATTCTTCTGAAATGTCTTCGTTCCTTCAGGATGGCTGGGCTACCCTCCAGGGCTTCATAGGGGAAGAGACAGGTGCCAACAGGCTCCAATGAGAAGCAGGTCTTGGGCCGAGGAAAGTCTAAAGAATGCTTCTTCCTGATGTCTTTGGCACTCGGCTAGATTGCCCACAATGCTGTGTGCCCCATGCTGGAGATGCATGGCCAGGTTGGAGGCAGAGTGTGATCTTACCAAGCCATTGTGCTGTGTGGGGTCCTGCTGTGGCTGAACCTCACAAGTGCCTGGATGCACTGCCCCTGCTTATGGTCCACTCACTCGGCCCTGCTTGGCATAGCAGTTGGTGTGGGCCCACTTGTCCCTTGGACTGCTGATTCCCTACTTCTGGCCTCACAACTCCAGTGGGGTTTTCAGAGAGAGCTGGGTCACTGACTGACTTTTATGGCTCCTGCCCAGGTCTGTGGTGGCCAGTGTGACTCACGGGACAGCATAGCATACATGGGCTAGGAGACAAGGGGTGGTGGTGGCTGGGGGGCTGAGCAGAGGGTGTTGGGCTGTGAGGTGCTGCTCAGAACAAGGGAGTGGCAGGTGGGACAGCCCTGGACTGGAAAAATGGGAGCATGAAGGTCCCCATGGGAACAAGGTGGGGGGATGGGATGGGGTTGGTCTTGGGACAGAGAGGAGACCAGGGTCCCAAAGCACTTGAGGAGAGTACGGAGAGCCTGGAGCCTTGGACCTGCCCAGACCCCTTCCTCCCCAGCAGACAGAGGTCTGTCCTCTACAGCAAGCCCAGCACCCCAAGGCACTGATGCCCCCACACTTGATTCTGACCCAGAATGCTTGAGGCAGACATGGGGCTTAGCCTCTGGCCTCCACACTCCCTCCCCATAAGCAACTGGAGAAGAGCTGTATCTTTCAACATGCACACAAGCAGGTTTATACATACACATAAACATGTTGTATTTGGGTTTTTTTTTTTTTTTTTCAGGGGAGCAGTACAATACAGGACACATAAGGTTATTTTATAATGAATTACCTAAAGAATCACACAGAGTACAGGAAATCTGTCCACACTAAAGAATCTAGCTGAGGCCCTAGAGCTTAATATCCTGCATGAGTCCAGCTGAAAACTTAGAGCTCATAACCATGCCTCCCACAAGGCCAACTGGAGGCCTAGAACCCATGACACAGTCCCATGTAGGCCTGCTTCCCTGATCTGTGCTGGGAAGGCGCAAAGGTCAATGGTGGAAGCTACTAAGTGTGTGCCAGCAGGATGAAAGATCTGCGCTCGCAGGCTGAGGGATCTGAACTGGAGCCAGGAAGCAATGCTCAAGATGAGCACCAGAGCTCCTCAGCATCAGTGAGGTCCCGAGCTCCTCCGGCGATGAGGAAAGCAGAGTTCCAATCAGGAAAGCCAATACAACAAGCTTCTCCAGGACACTGAGCTATGCACCATCTTCCCATATGGAAGCAATGCTCAAGGCAAGGGCCAGAGCTTCCCCAAAGTGAACTGTAGCCACCCTCAGTGACAGTGTGGTTCAGATCTCCTCTAACAAGAAAAGCCACATTCACCGAAAGCAGCATGACAAGGTCACCCAGCAGAATAGCCCAGGAGAGCCAATGGCTTCCAACAGCTCCAACAGCTTCTCCAGACAGCTTCTCTATCAGTTTCCCCACAGCTTCTCCAGGTCTGCCTCTAATGCTGCTGGCAACAATCCTCAGGTGGGCCTCCATACCCAGCACCTGAATTACACAGTGAGACCCTGCCTCAAAAAGACACACACAAAAGAGACATAATATTTAGCATTCCAGCCATTTTTTAAGCGCACAGTGGCACTGAGCACATTCCCAGTGTCCGGCATGCTCCGTCTGCTTCCAGCAGTCACAGGACTCTTCCATCTTCCCAGCCTGAAATGGGCCATTAAACACTGCAGCCCAGTTCTCCTCTCCCAGCCCCAGGCAGCTCCCTCTTCTTCGTGTCTCCAGGAGCTTGACTACTTTGTGGGCCTGTGCTGCCCAGGACTCATGGCCTCCTCTTCTGGGTGCAGTGTCCTCAGGGCTCACCCATGTAGCATTTGTGAGATTTTCTTTCCTCCAGACTACAGAGTGCCTGCCTACAGCTATCCTACATGTTTAGCCATTCACCTGTCCATGGACCGTGAGTCACTACCTTTTGGCCTCTGTAAATGGAGTGACTGAGAACAAGCAGCACATGTATCTGGTCGTGTCGCCACATCAGCTGTGGATAAACGTGAAGATGGGCATTGAAAGAGGCAGGAAGCAGGCATCACCGGCTCATCCAGATGCCCTTCACGCAGCCTGAGTGGCTTCTGCATTGAGTGGCCCAGCACTGTGCTTTTAAGTAGAAGACAGAAGTGATAGGTTCTGGCCAAGTATGAATTGCAGAAGCCCCCAAAACAATAGTTTATTTTTCCAGTGGCTACTCCCTGTCTTCACCCCTCAGTACTGAATACAACTTCCTGTTTTCCTTCCTTCATGAAAAGAAAAAATCCAGAGCTCCTTACCCCTCACTGCCCTCCTCAAACTCTGCAGTTCATATAACCCCAGCCCCCTTTTTCTCAGGCCAGAGGATCTCTCCTATTTCCCTGGGATACTCTCCTTATCTTCAATAAAGTCCTCTATTTTTTTCTTAGACTTCTCTGCTGTGCTGAAAAACCTAACATTTTAGTGCCATGACTGGGGTTGGCAGGGCATGTGGCTGTGGGGATCAAGCCCCAGTTCTGAGCCCTGCTTCTCCTCCATGATCAGCCTATTTGCCATTGCTAGCTTGCACCCAACACTGACCTACCTCACTTCTCACAGGTGATCCATTTCTTAGTTTGGGGGCTTCCTGTCTTAGTGGCAGTGCAGAAGCTGTGGGCCCACCTTGGGAAATCCACTGTGTGCCCTTTGGGCAGGGGAGAGCACCCTCATGTTCCATGGGAGGGCTGCTGCCCTCATGCCTCAAGGTAGGGCAGGTGTCCTACCCCCACTCCCTCCTCATCTGCCCCTCACCTTCACCACCTGTCACTGCCAGCCCCTCTCCCTATGCTCCCTCTTTGCCCTTCTTGGCCCACACACACTGGGCTTGGCCTCACTCCACCCTCTCTTGCCAGTCTGCACCCAGTTATGTGGTCCTCACCTTTTGTCTGCCCCAACCCAGGGCTTCCACTCATTTGTCCCAGTGGCAGACAGTCTTCCTCTCTTTCTTCCAAGTTTCTCACTTTGGGACAAAGAATACTCAACCCAGGAACAGATGATGGCACATTCTTCCCTGGCCAGGAGTGTCCCCTTACTCTGTGATCCACCTTGGTGCTTGAGTTGACAGGGAACGGCGAGCCACAGTGCACATGTGCCTGGGGCGCTCTTGCCACTGCCACTGCCCTATCTGTCCTACTCATCCTGCTGAGCCTACTGCTCACCTTCCCCTCCCACACCCACCCTGGCAGGTGACCTCCTTCATGCTGCAAGAAAGGGATTCTCAGTCTGTGGCTTCCTGGCCCTCACCCAGCCTGTGCCTAAATCAGTAAAAAAGTCTCTTCTTCCACACTTGTGCCTGTCAGTCAGCTCCAGATATCTAACACAGGCTGCAAAAGCTAGAGGAATCTGCAGGAATGAATTTGTCTCTGTTGATAAAAATTGCTCAGAGGGTGTTTCATAACAAGAATTCAGAATGGAACTGTTGACAGGAAAAGAGGAAAGTGATGTTGGCATCCTGTGGGAAGGAGGACTGGTTGGGTCAGGGAAGGCTGTCCTGCTACCCCGGATCCAGACTGTGTGCCTGTGGCAGACAGAAGGGGCATTTTGAGTGAAAATGTCCAAAGTTGCTGGAGGGAGAAAGGAAGGGTTTGTGCTGGAATCAGACAATTTCAGACTCATGTGGTTGTGGGTCTCTGCCTGTTGGCTCCCTGGGCCTTCACTGCCTGTGTAGGGAAAAGTGTCAGACTTCTGATAGATTCTGATGCAGCTTTGTCAGTAGTTACCTGGCTGATGGCCAGAGTAAACCAGAGAGTATAAACCAGAGAGTGCTGCATTTTCTGAAGGCTTGGGCCAAAGACAAACCCCAGGTTTGTCTATTCATGTGCCCAGTAATAGTGGAGTGAGTGGGACATGTGATATGAATTTGTTTGAGACAATACCCAATGGGCATAAAAGCTAAGAAGGGATTAAATTGCCAAAGTTAAGGAAGGAAAAGTTTATTTAGCTAACAGTTAGTGGAGGTTTCAGTCCATGCTCGGCTGGCTCCAAGGCAGATGGCAACTGTTGATGGTGTGGGAAACAGCAAAGAGCAAAGGGAAGTGTAGCAGCTGGCTAGCCTCTCTTCCTCCTTACTCTGTACTGCAGATGGCCTGCCCCAGAGTGGGCACGGTGCTCACACCCACGATCCTAGAACTAGATCAGAAAGCAGTCACAAACTCCAGAAGCTACCCCATGACTGCAGGAAGTGTTGGGAGGGACAAATACACACAAACTATAACACACATATTTTATATGAGTTCAACAATTTTTTTCTTTTTAGACTTTTGGATTTTTGAAGTGTTTGGCTGTAATTTAATTTGGTTTATAGATTAATGACATCCAGATTAAAGACATGCTTCCACCCAGGTTACAGGCTGGTCAAAATGATATCAAAATTGGTTTGATAAACATACTATATATTGTTGTTTATACATTATAACTTGAGAGTCTCTCAGTTGTTCATATTTAACATGCTAAGTATTGAGATTTTACTTTTTTGTTTTTGCATTTAGGGAAGGGTCTACAGGGTGTTTAGGGTCTCATTATTAGATTGGACTCATAGTGATCTACCTGTTTACAGCCTCCCAAGACCTGGGATTACAGGTGCATGCCACCATGCCTGGTCTCAGATTTTACTTTCATGGGTTATAAGAGAATTAAACAGATCCTTTGGTGAAAAGAAACTATTGGACAGGACTCAAAAATTGATGGATTAAAAAAAGCATCTGCCTGAAATAACATTAACCAGTTTTTATTCATTAATAATGGTCCCCTAGTCCCCATAGCCTTTTGGGAGATACCTTAATGCATCGTGCTCCAAATATATTAGTGCTACATGTTTACATTGGTCATTGTCAGAAGGGTAAGTTTTCAAAAAAAAAGGCAAGTTTTTTTTAATTAAAAGAAGCTCTTGATACAAAAATAAATTAAAAAGCAAAATAATGACAATTTGTTATTGCTAATATTAGGGTCTATTAAATGTATTCGTGCCTTCCAAATGTATAGCATCCTACAATACAAAACTGAGATTATTTACAGTGATATTTTCTTTTGAATTTGAATATAGCCTTTCTCTTATGCTCTAGATATTTGTAATAAGATGTTCATGTCAAGCCAACATGAGATTATCAGTCAAATGATAATTTTCTAACAAAAAGTATGTGATAGGTATGCCGTGTATGTGCCATTGCATTTAGAGATGCTTAGGCAGAGTGGAGATGGCATCATGACTGTTACGCTACACTGCTGTGTATGACAACTGATGTCACATTTTCTCTGTGAAACTATGTAACTGTTGTCTGTTAACATTCTATAGGATTTAATACCAGAACATCCATGGTTGGTAAGAAATAACAGTTCTCTGGTTACATCTTATATTTTAAAGTGCTACAGTTCAGATAACATGTTAATTAAGTGTATTGCTCCCACTACAATGTAGTACCATTAGCCTTCTCTTCCAGATGTTCAACCACTGAGGTTTAGAGACAACAAATTAAAAAAAAAGGATGGGCTAAGATGATAATATATAAAACTACACTCAGTCTTCCCTAACCACAGTTAACATGTGTCAAAAAAGATTTCCCACAAAGCCACAAATTATTAAAAGCCCTGCAAATTTACTCAGTGTCCTGATGAAAACCCTGCTGAGTTTCTTTCTTGCCTCATAGATGCCAGAAGCAAGCATGCTAATGTTGGCCCGAAGCCTCCCAAGGGCGTGACCCTTGTTAACTTCCACTTCATTTCCCAGACTGCCCCTCATGTTCATGCCAAGCTTAAAAAGACAGAACTCAGCCCTCCAGCCCCACAAGAAGACTTACTTAATCTGGCTTTCCACATCTTCAATAATTGAGGCAAAAAATCAAAACAAGACAGGCAAGGGCTGGTGAGATAGCTCAGTGGACTAAGTGCCTGCTTAGGCAAGTTCAGGGACTGGGATTCAATCCCTGGAACCTCATTCCATGCTAGCTCCGACCCTGTAATTCCAGTGCTGTGGAGGCTGAAAACAGGAGGATCATTATGAGTTTGAGATGCATAATGAGATCTTGTGCGCACACACACACACACACACACACACACACACACACACACAACTAAAAAAACCCTAAGACAAACAACAATATACTATGCACAAGTTCTAGCTTTTGGCTACAGCATGTGGAGCACCCATTAAAGTGGGACCTAGGCAAGGTGATTCTAAGCCTAAACAAAATGGTGCCACCTGAGGTCCCCCTAGACCATGTTTCAAGTATAGTGAAGAAGGACTCTGGGCACAAGCCTGCCCCAACCTGCAGCCACTTCCAGGACCTTGTCCCATTTGCAAGCTTGAGGGTCATTGAAAATGTGACTTCCTTGTCTGCCAGAGAGTAGGTAAGTCATCCAATTCCTTACCCTCACAGGAAGGCTCACCACAGCCAGATCGACTGATAGCTGATCTGCTCTGTGTGGTCCCTGAAGAGGACTGATGGGGCTTGGGGCCTACAGCCCCCATCGAGATATCTTTGTCAGAGCCACAAGTCTTGCTGGACATCTCAGATAGGACACCATTTTCTTATTGTCCCAGGGGCCACATATAGTGTTCTTCCTGAGTCCTCAGGTCACTGTATAGATCTATAGTCTCCATAGTGGGAGTTGACGGCTGACCTACATGACCCTGTCAGATAGGGCCCAAGCCCTGCTGACTCCAGGCAGGCTTTAATTCATAATTTCCTTGTGATCTCAACCTGTGCTCCTCTCATGGAGAGATCTCCTCCAAAAACTCCACTGCTCTTTCACTTTCTTCCTCCTCACAGTGCTCAACCTGCAAACCTAACCTCAGTGCACTGCCAGCTCCTCCCATCCTCTCTGTATACTCTGTACTCTGGGACACTTCCAGTTCTACATGTGCCATCCACACTGCACCTGTACTAGTTTGCCTCAGGAATCCCTCAGCCTTCTCCTGCATTCCCCAAAACCCAATAGCCCCTAAACACCAATGGGGAGTCAAACCTATAATTTGATGCTTCCTTACCAATGGTTTTCTTAGAACTGCCCACTTGCCATACAGTATTCCCATTCTTTCTGCACTTAAATTTAATAGCTCCTATTGTTTAGTTCAAGACTTCAGGGTTATCAATAATTCAGTTATACTTATCCTGACATATGGTTCATAGGTGGTAGCTTTACAAACACGACACTCAAAAAAGGACAAGATATGCTGTAGTCAGTGGATCTAGAATTACAGAGGCAAATGGGCTTAAAGAGGCCCACCTCAGCTCCATCCCTTGGCTCTAACTAGACTTGGCACCTCCCATAGCACCCATTTTCCTAAGTCCCTAGAGTGCAAACATCAGGACTAGCAAACTGATATTCTTCCCCTCACTATGGTCATGGAGGAATGACACATTCCTGCTTCCCCTTCTGAGTCCTTTTTTTTTTCTCTCTGTATTTTAGGGAAAGGTCTACAGGGTGTTCAGGGTGTCACTACTAGATCAGACTTATAGTGGTTCTTATGTTTACAGCCTCCCAAGAGCTGGAATTAGCACCCTGCCTTTTAAAACTTTTTTTCAAGGTTTCTTCAATCTCAGATGTGAGCCTTCACTAGCTATGAACTTCTTGTCCTGCCTGAAACACCTGGCACTAGCTTCTACATGGTGTCATTCCTCTCTGCCCCCAGAATGATGCCCCTGTTCAGCAGGAAGCAGTCTAAGAAAGCCATTGTTCCTTCATAACAAAGAAAAGATGAGAATGGCAGGCTCTGGCCTGAGCATGAACTGCTCAACTATTGTGCTGGTTTCACATGGATGGAACAACAGCTTATCTTCTCAGTGACCATGTTCCCTGTCTTCTCCCCTTGGCCCTTAAACCACAGCTTCCTCTTTTCCCCTGCACCTAAAGAAAAAACCCAGGTCAGCTCCTTACCACCACCCCTCCCAACTCTGCCCCTAGTAGGAGTCTGTGTCATTCCAGCTCCCTTTGTTTCAGGTCAGGGGTCCCTCCCATTTCCCTGAGGTCCTCTCTGTGTCTTCAGCAAGGCTTGTCTTTTTTTCTTCTGCCTCTGTGCTGCACTGAAAATCTAACAGAAGCCAGGAGTGGAGGGGCCGAGGGTGGCCGACTCCTTCTGATGTCACACAGTACAGCCCACTTGTGGGTTTCACTTACCATTTCTGCACATTCTCTCTTCAGTTAGAAGTCTTGATTTTCAAGGGAATTCATTATTCTACAAATAAACCTGTGAATTTTGTATAAATCCAGGCTCCTCATCTAACAAAGTAGGAGGATGAAATCACAGACATAAGGAGGGAGTTAGGAGTGTGTTTGATGGAGAAAGAAGAAAACCAGGGCATATGGAAGTGGGGCAGCCCTATGTTCTCTCTGCTTATGTCTTGGACAAATGAGCAGAGTTGCTATCCCTGGCAGAATTTTTAGAGTTATTCTGCTTGTTCAAAGAAACCAGCTAGTTTGCATTTCTAACATTCCTAGATGTCCAGCCTGTAGGCCAGGAGGAGCTGTCAGTGGTCCTAGCATGCTTTGCCTAAGGTTGCATATGGTTCACTGAGCTGCCTGTCACACTCACCACACAAGTACAGGCAGCAGTAGCTGGAGGGATTGCAAGTTGACAGTGCCATGAATGTTTAGGGCTGCCTGTGCTCCTGAATCAACAGGAAAAGAAGGGGGTGACTGTCCTGTGGGGCTGAGTGGTTCTGATTACACATGGGGACAGGAAGACTGTGTCCAGAACCTGGGTCCCCACTGGCCCCGGCCACAGACCACTGCCTGTGGTGAATGGGGTGCGAGCTGTGTTCACAGCTGAGCTTCGCTCTGCATTGTCACGGTGAGGGCCCTGCCCTGAGCCCACACAGAGGGCTCGAGTGTGCACACTTGCTCGGGGGACCTACCAGAGCATGGTGGAAGTGAGGCACACAGTAAGTAAAGTATGGGTGGAGCCCCTCCACATCAGTCACTGGAGCCCAAAGGCTGAGACTGCAGGCCTAGAGCCAGCAATGTTGCTGGCCCCGAAGTGAGGTTAAGGTGGCGCTGCATGGACACAGGTTTCCAAGATAGAAAGGCAAGCCAGCAGGCACTTATACCCCCAGGATGGGTGAGAGGGGCTGGGACAGCGTGGGGATGTGAATGGGCAGGGCAAAGCAAAGCAGGGCAGAACCGAGGCCAGCAGCAGCCGTGTGGTTTCCTTCCTTGCTGTGTGTGTGTGTACCTGCGTACAGTACTAACTACTTCTCTTTACTTTCCTTCTCTAATTATACAAGCTCATTAGAGGTTAATTTTGCAACTTAGCTCTAGATAGCAGAACATCGGGACAGGACTGTGACTTACTTTGGGGAGTAATTTGCATAGGTCAGAGAGATAAGAAGGATTGCTGGTCCTTAGAAGCTCTGCACCTGAGGCAAGGATGAGAGCACCTTCCCTCGGTGTGGGAGAGCTGCGTCTTGTGGGTGAGGATGGCTATTGGCATGCAGTGTGCTCTGTAGGCACACCTGGGTTGTGCCAGGGAAGTTCTTTCGGCTCCAAACCCACCTTCAAGTACTTGCCTGAGATGCTGGAGCTGGGACTCTGCACCCCACTCCTCTGCCTGGCCAGCTAGGCCTCTGCCAATGGGAGAACTCTGGGCTCTGGAAGAGAGGAGGACAGCTTCCACTTCCTATCTGCTTCCTGTTTCCTGTCTGCTTCTACTTCCTGTGAGTGTCGCCTCTCTGCTCTACTTCACCTTAGCTGCCGTGTAGTCCATACTTGCAGGATCAGCTATATCCCCAGCCTTTCCAATACTTTATTTTGAAACAGTCTTGCTAAGTTGCCCACACTGACCCCAGACTTGTGATCTTCCTGCCTCAGCCTCCTGGGTAGCAAGGATTACTGGTACACTGCCACCCTTGGCTTAGTCGTGTCATTTTAGCAGCTCAATTTCACTGGGAGTCAATCACTTTCTCCTTTTTCTCACCACTGGTTTGTGATTTTAGTTTAATTCCTGGGTTGATATTTATAACTTGTCTCTGGTGAGTAGCTTTATTGCTACTATTTAGAACCTTTAGGAAATGGCTACTTCTTAGAGGTGTCTTTGAGGTGTAGCTGGCTTTGGGGCTTTGAATCCATAGCAAGATCCTACTACCTCTTCCATTTATTGATGATGAGGAGTTGCTGCCTAGGCCCTGTTCTTTGGCACTGGCCTATTGTATTTTTTTTTTTTTTTTTTTTTTTTTTACAGCCCTAGGCAATCTCAGTCTTGGTATTCCAGGAAGAAGCACTGATTAGAACAGGTGTGCCACTTGGACTATCCCGGTATAGTCAGCAATAGCGATAGCATTGCACACAGCATAGAAAATGGCACACCGAGGTAATTGTTAGCTTGGCATTTTTAACTGTATGAACTAGATTGGTGGTTATGTAACAAAATCTAAAATGAACCAGAAAATTGTATGCAGTAAATAAGCCCTCAACTCCCTTGGGGAGAAAATTTAAAAGAAGTTGGGGGAACAGATGGAGAAATAGGAGAAAAGGAAGAGATAAGAAGCAAGAGCAGAGGGCAAAGGAGGGTCACACGAACTTTGTGAGCTGGTGTAGAAGACGGGAGGGAAGGACAAGGAAGAAACAAAAAAATAAAAACCAGAGCAGAGTGACAGCAACAAAAAACTGGAAATTATGTTTACATTCATATAAAAATAAGAAAGAAGGGCTGGCAACATAGCTTGGGCTGGCAAGATAGCTCAGCAGTCTAAAGCGCCTCTCAGGGACCGCGGTTCGAGCCCCAGCACCACATGCCATGCCAGCCCCTCCCCCAGGGGGGGCTGAGCTGACCCCCCCCAGCAAAAAAAGAATCCGTGATGTGTAGTGAGACACTGTAATAAATAAATGAATTTTAAAAAAATAAGAAAGAAAATCAAACGCAGCCCACTGGAAAGTGTGTCTCTGCCACCGCTGGAGGCTGTAGAGTCTAGATCCCCACCGATAAACCCCAGCAAGCCAGCAGCAGTTCCTCAGCAGGGCAGAGTCTGATCCTACCGAGCTTGCATCCCCTATTTCCATGGAAGGTGAGGCTGGCCTCAGGCTACGAGAGTGGAACCAATCAGCCCAGCCCATAGCAGCCCCCATGCCCAGAGTTCCGAGTGGGACAGCTGAACAGCCACTGCGGTCCGCTGCGTCCACTGGTTTGTTCCACTGGTGCCATTCTCCGTGGAGGCCTTGGGTCACCAGCAGTCACTGTGTGCAGTTTCTAGCAGCCCCTCCTGAGCAGTGAGTCCAGGCTTAGAGAGAAGGTGCCCCCTGCCTCCTCTTCTGTGAAGTCTCACTTTGCTGTCCCGTGGACTTCTCTCGGTTCAGATCACTTCTCTCCTTCTCTTCCTTGTGTTACTGTAGTCCAATGTTTGGACACCAAATCTCAGAGAGATTCTCTCTGCTGTTCACCGCTCTGCCATTTTCCCGGAAGCCTCAAAAAGGGTTTTACGGGGCTGGGGAGATGGCTCAGTGGAATAAGCGCTTGCCTGGCAAGTGCAAGGGCCTGAGTTCAATCCCTGGTTCCGCCAAAAAAAAAAAAAAGAAAGAAAAGAAAAAGGGTTTTACTACTTACAAGCATATTTTGGCTTTGTTGCTAAATTCTTTTGCTTTCTTTATGTTTCAGTAACTTATCACCTTTTTTTTTTTTTTTTAGATTTATTATTCTTCAGGTTTATTTGATGTTATTTTCCAGCGTCTTGAATTGCCATTAGCCCTTTTCCTTCTCTCATAAATACACTGCAGTTTATGGAAGTCCCTTGAATACTTCAGCTGGAGGCTATCATGTCCCATGAGGGGCACTCTACTTTGTGCTGGGGCTTTTTCTTGACCTGAGGGCTGTTTCTGAACACAGGGCATCTTCCAGGCACCTTCCAGTGTGACGGCATTGTGACAGAGTGGATACTGCCCATGGTATCTGTCCTGCCCGTGGTGTGGATGCTGCGCAGGGCTCTGTATTTTATTTAGTCTTTTTGAGACAGGGTTTCACGTGTGACTCAGGCTGGCTTTGAGCTCACTTTGTCAGACTGGGGCTGGCCTTGAGCTTGAAGCAGTCTACCTGCCTCAGACTTCCAAGTGCTGGGGTTACAGTGTGCACTGCCACACCCAGCTTGGACCCTGTATCTGGACAGTTGTGCTCCCATGCTGTGTTACCGTAGAGTGGCATGGGTCTGCAGCTATCACAGGTGGTGTGCAGCGCCCCTGGGCTACTGCTGGCTGCACCGTTCACAGCCGCTCCTATTGACAGGTTACCTGGTTCTAAATTTTTGTCTGTTTACTAGGGTTTTAAAAAGTTTTTGCTTTATATATTTGAGGCTATTATTAGTGTTCATAAGTTAAAACTTGTTATAATTCTTTGAAAACTGAGTTTTCTTTATAGTGAAGATTTGCCTTTTTGATTTTTCAAATTTTTATCATTATTATTTTGTATGTATTTGGTACAAGGTGTACAGGGTCTCCAGGGCCTCACTACACAGATCAGACTTGTAGTGATCCTCCTGTTTTCAGCCTCCAAAGCGCTGGGATCATAGGCGTGCGGTACCAGGCCCAGTTTCTCCCCCTTTTGAGACAAGCTCTTGCTAAATTGCCCAGGCTGACCTCAAACCTGTCACCCTCCTGCCTCAGTCTCCTGGCTAGATTAAAAATACGCAGACTGGACTGGGATTGAATTTTTGTCACTGTGATGTGATTGTCTTTACTTCTAAAAATGCTTTTTGCCTTAGAGTATTATTTTCCACTTGAGTAAGGGATGCATTCTCGGCTCTGGACAGCAGAAGGCGCGTGGGGACCTGAGCCAGCTGGTACCTAGCCAGAGGGAGCTGGGACCCAGCCGGGCACTTTCTCCAGTGCAGAGGTCCGGCTGGATACACTCTTCCCTTCTGTGCCTCTTCTGGAAATGGCACTTCACTGCCAGGGTCCGTGCTGTGCCTTGGTGGCCAGATGCACCACTTGGCAGACAGTGCTGTTTACTCTCCCCCAGCTGCAAGGCTCTGTCCTGCAGAAGTCCTTGCCCTGTAGGGATGTCTGACTGTAGGCAAAGACTTTCTATGGCTGCTAAGGATTCTCCCTGGACTCTGACATGGCACAGACCCAAGAGGAAGGTGATATTACAGGCATGAGGCAGGCTTATCCTGCTAGGAAGGTGAACCCTGACCGGAAGCGAACAGGGCTTTCTGAGCTAGTGGTTAAGTGTGCCATTGCAGCTTGGACATGCCGGGCCTGGGCCCGGGCTTTGTGTGTTACATGCATTATTCCCTCACCAGCACCCAATAGGTTATCATCCCCATCTTTTAGATTAAGGCAGGCACAGAGAGGTCAAGTGACTTATCCAAGATCACACAGCCAGAACAGGGAGAGCTAGGACTAAAATTCAGGTCAGCTGGCATCAGGAACCACTCAGACCTGCTGCCTCAGCTTGAGCCCATGTGCAGGGCCTGGTACACAGAGCACTTGGCAAGGCCTTCTGACAGGGTGAACATGTCCCATCCCAGGAATGGGTCAGCCTGCAGGATACTTGGAGCAACTTCCTTGTCCCCTTGTCCTCTTTCCACCAGCTCAGGGTAAACCAAAAGCCAACAACAGAGCAGCTAAACTCTGGTGCCCACTGGTGCCCCTGCCAGTCACTCCCGGGCCACCCAGAGCTTCTCTGTGGGTAACACCTCGAGAGAATGTGAGGCACCCTATTCCCTCACAAGGCAGGGAATGGTCTTGGGAGGAGTTTCCCATCCCTGGGGGATACAGACCCTGCAGAATCAAGGGGTCCTGTGGCTGCTGCTTGGAGAAACAGGCACATCTGCACCCAAATCCTGTGAATCTGAGGTGGGCCTCAGGCTGCAATGGACCAGCTCACAGTGGCCCCCTCCCCCAGTCACTCTACTACTAGCTCCTGGAAGAAACAGCTACAAGACTTTTCGTATCCACTGCTGTGCTCGTGTCCTGACAACAGCACTCCTGATCTGGAGCAAGTCATGCGCAGGGGACCCGGCGGCCGCGTGTCTGTTCAGCTCATGTACGGAGCAACTGCTTGCTGGCTGACAACCCCACTAAGGACCCAGCGTCCCTCCTGGAAACACGGGGACTTTATCAGTGCGTCTGTGATGATCCAGTGTAGGCTGACATCAGGCCCGTCGCCTTCCCCAGGTGCTGGGGCCAGCGACCCCAGCGAGGTGCTGACCCCTGTACTCTGTGGCGCCGGGTCTCGGGATGCGGGGGGCTCTAGTGCAGTTCACAGGCTGCATTCATGCCCCAGTGGCTTGGTCCTGGGGGTCACCTGGGAAACTATTCCAACGCAAAACTTGCCATACCCTATGTGAGCAGCAGGTGGCGCCAGGGCACCGTGCCTCAGGTGAGAGCCTGCATTGTGTCCTGAGCCCTGAGCTCTTGGAATTTGCCTGTATGGTGAAGATCCACAGACACTTCCTTTTACTCTACTCTGCAGCAGTTGCATTGCCATGGGGACCATGACTGTCACCAATGATTCATCGCACTGACCTAGGGAGGTGGGTGGGTCAGAGTTGAGCCCGCCCATCTAGGTCTGAGGTCTGCAGAGCCCCACGGGTAGGGTGGACCTCTGTGGCCTCACCGTGCTCCCTTCCTCCTGGCACCATGGCCCCTCAGGGCAATTTGCCTCGGGCGTGGGACCTGGGCAGAGGACCATGAGCTGTTGCCTGTTTCTGCTGAGAACATGTGTGCAAGCTAGAGTCCAGGTCCTGCAGATGCAAAACTGGGTTGGAGCTGCAGTTCTGCACCATCCAAGAGGGGGGCCGTGGCCCTCTGTCACTGGGAAACCTGAGCAAACCCCAGGACTCTGCCATGCAGCTGAACTCACCCAGTGGTCTCTGGCTTCAGGACTGCTGGGGGGCCCCAGAGGGATGCATTCAGTCTAAACAGGCTCCCAGACTGGGGACCTCCCAAGGCCCTTTTTGGTCCTTTTTTCCTTTCCTTTTTTTTTTTTAAATAGGGTCTCACTGTGCAGTTGGGGCTGGCCTTGAGCTCACTATGGAGTCCAGGTTGGGCTCTAACTCCCAGCAATCCTCAGCTTCAGCCTCCTGGGTGCTGGAATTACAGCTATGTGCTGCTGTGGCTGGAGCCTCTTCTTATGATGCCCCTTTGAGTCTCCTGTGAAGTTACTGATGTGGCCCAGCCTCAGCACAAGCACGGGGGAGCAGAGTGGCTGAGGGGGCCAAGAAAACCCCACCTCCAAAGGTTCACTTTGTGTCCCTGCCAAGCACCTATGAGAAGTGCTTTCTCCACAGTGGTTTCACGGTCTGGGTTGTGCTCCTGTTCTGCTTTCTGGGAACTCTGGACATACGTGGCGGTGCCTGGGGCTTGGGGTGGGTGTCAGGGGTTCACATCTGGGAGGTTTATGGATCAGAAGCCACAGATGTAAACAGGCCATGTTTTCTTGAGGGCATCGTTTTCACTCAAAATCTGGAAGAAAGCCCTTGTTTATAAGTAAGACAAACATAGATATTCCATGGACTGAATCAAAAAGTTCAAGTCAATTCTAAAGATAAAACAGGACTTCAAAGAAATGCATACTGGGCACAGCCTGGGCGGGCTCTTGGGAGGCCTCTCCTTGCTTTAACAACATGAAGAGTGAGTGTTTTCAACAACAGATGTGCCAGCTAATGAAAGGTCAGAACATGTGAGCTATAGCTTCTGCTCAAGAGGATTTGTGGCTTAGTAGGACTCTTAACTTCATCTGCACCACCACTACCACCACCACCAGCACCACCATCAACACCGCCACCACCATCACTACTACCACCACCACTCCCAACACCACCACCATCCCCATCACTGCCATCACAGTCACTATCCTCACCATCACCATCACCATCACCACCAACATTACTGTCTAAATATTCATAAGCTCCAAAACAATGGTGTCTGCTTTTCTCCCTGATGGAACCCTAGCTTTTGGGGGTACTAAATGGCACTTGTTAAGTGCTTGGTCAAGGTTCCCTGAAGGAAGGCTGTGCTGTTGCCTGCTGGCATGATTTCAATTGCTTCTTGCTAGAGTCCTATGAAGTGGGAAGTACAGTTCTCTGTTCCACACCAGGAGCTGAAGACAGAAACAGGATGCCCAACATCCAGGGTCCAAACCTTGTTCTGCCCCCAGAGCCTGCACAGCAGCAGCTAGAAGTCTGCAGAGGACTTCAGGCAGGACCTGAGCTCATGGGCCTGAGCCTTTGAGGCTGACTTGGTCAGGAGTGGCTGTGACTCAGCTTCTCGGCTGGATTCTGAGGTGAGCTGGCATCTGGGCACAGAGGATGTCCACTGGAGCTGCCTGCAGAGGGTGTGGCCCACAGGGAATCTTGGTGGCCATTCTGTGTGGGCTGTGCTTGTGGCCACACTGGCTGTGGCACTGCCAGGCATCCACACGGCTCTGGTGCTGGGCTGGACAGGCTGTTGGGCATTCCCTCTGATGAGAGCTGCTCCAGCCTCTGTGGGGTCACCTGGGAAGCAGTCATGAGGCTGCCCAGAGGACTTTCCCAGCTGTCAGGACAGTCATTTCCTCAGCTGCCCAGAGGCACTGTTGGGAAACCCCAGGCTGGGATCCTTTCGACTGTGGAAGAGCCAGAATTCAGGCTGTGTGGGAGTCCAGCTGGGGTGTTGGGTGCCTGGGGTCTGCCAAGTTGGGGAGAGGGGTGTAACATAATAGAGATGCAGCCTCTCTTGTTCTGCAGGCCAGGAGCCTTCAGCCACAGCATGGCAGGGCTAGGGTGTCTGTGGAGCTCTGGGGAGGCTCTTCTGCCTCCTCCAGCAGCTGATAGGCTGCAGTGGCCTCCAGGCTCAGCTCTTCCCTGCGAGGCTGTCTCCTCTGTGCCTGTCAGGTCACCTCCAGCTTTGTCTGACAAATGTCTCTGAAGTTAGAGCCCATTTACCCAGCATGGTCTTATTTTACCCTATTAACTCTGCAAAGCCATCTTCCCGAAGGGAAGCCCTGACAGCACACAGACCCTAGGGTCTTGGAGTCACTGCCTTTGGAGAACTCTGCAGAGGGCAGGTAACTGCCCCCTATATGTCCACAAGAGCATGGCACCTGGCAGGCAGTAAGCTGGAAGGCATGGTGCATCTCTTTCATGGACCTCTGAGGTCCTGAGAATATCAGGCTGAAAGTAATTTGGGAAGAATATTAAAAAGTTCTTGGTGGCCTTGATGGCTACTGTTTTATCTTTCCCAGCTCCAAGATGCCATGTGCAGAGGCCCTGGGCATTGGGCTTCTCTGGCTCCTGGGCTCCCGCCCATCTTGGGCTGCCATGCTGTCCCTGGTGAGCCCCCTGAGGCCTCTGCCTCAGCACTGCAAGATGAGCCCAGCGCAGCTGGGTGTGGAATGGCCTCAGGTGAGTGAGGTGTGCATCTGCCCACTGTGAGAACAGACCCTGCAGATATTTATATAATAAAGACCTTTTGACATCTTGGGGCTGAGAGGCCTGGTTTTCCTCCAGAAAACTTGGAACTGGTGTCTCCAAGTAGGGCTGCCTTCTCCATAGGGCTGTGTCCCCAGGCTGTGAGGTGTGGCCTTGACAGGATGTCTCCTAGAGGCCATTGGAGCTCATGGGGACTCTCCATGAGAGTCTGCGGTTGTCTGTAGGGTTGGCACCACCCAAATCGCTCCTGGGTGCACAGGGGTCCCTGTCCCCATTAGCCATGTGGCTGGTTCTCCTCAAGTGGGTCCCCACATGAGGGAGAGTGAGGTTTTTGGTGAACTCTTTCAGGTACATGGAAGTGTAAGAAGGCAGTACAATGAGCCCCTGGCGACTTGTCACCCATAGTCTCTTCATCAGGGGCACCCTTTATCTGGCCCTGGAGGGCTCGTGGGGCTCCTGTGCTTGCCACCCCATGTGTGGGCACCCTGGAGGTGCCTGAGAGAATGGTACCTTGAGGGGTGGCTGGTGCACCTGGAGTCCAGCAGGGTCTTGCCTCCCACCCAGGTCAAAGGCTGGGGGACAGGGTGGTAGACAGCCCCCCCACCTTTGTCGGCAGGGATAGTGTCTTTCCTTTCCTTTGGAGGTGAGCGTCTGACTATGTTACCCAGGCTGGCCTGGGCTTGGGGATCCTCCTGCTGCAGTCTCTTAGTTTACTGGGATTCAGGCGTGCACCCCACTCAAGCTCTGGATGTGCTGCAGCCTGGATGCCTGGAAGTAGATGCTGGAACACGACCCTCGGACACCACTGCCTCTTTGCAGACAGGCAGGTTCCTTCCTCAAAATAAAAAGGCAAGAGAAAGAGTTTCTTGAGTAGCTGTTTAGTAATGACGGGAGGGAAAAGCAATCAGAGACACGGGAAGGCCGGGGTCTGCGTGCAGGGCCACGCTTCCGTGCGCGGTAAGCCCGCAGAGCCCCGGGCCACATGCAGGGGGAGCAGCTGCCTGGGAAAAGCGGAACAGGAAGAGCGTGGCAAGTTGAGCAACTCAGCCCAGATTGGGGCCGAGGCGACCACAAGCCATGGCTGCCACAGCTGCCTGGCATTTGCCCAGATGCTGCTTTGTGGTGGGCAGCCGGCAGGAAGCGCCCTCTGGCTGGGGCTGTAGGCTCACCCAGCACTGTGCTCCGGTCGACTGCCAGGACAGGGTCTGGCCCCACCTGGACTGCCCAGGGGGTGCCCCCTCACTCCTACCCACCCTGACGCTTGGTGGGCTTTGTTGTTGCTGTTGGTTTTGGTGGACTGAACGTAGCTTTGTTTTTAAATTTTGAGACAGGGTCTCACTGAGTTGAACTCAATGTCCTTCTGCCTCAGCCTCCTAGAGGGCTGTTACAGGTGTGCACCACCATGCAAACCGCATGTCCCATTACTGACTTTGGGATGTGTATTTCATTTCTAAAAACTATGTAAGTGACTCTTTTATAGAAAGTTTAGAAAGAGAAAACTATATCCCCCTCCCCCAACTGTCTGAGAGCGTGCTGTTACCGCACAGTGGGCGGCATTTCCTCGCAGCCCTCTTTCCCAGCATGCATTTCTGTGTGGCACATAAGCCGTGGCACAGATGCACCCTGAACACTCAGGCCTGCCCGACGGCTCCGTAGGGGCAACCTTCTCGCACTCTCAGCGGCGCCTGTGTCCCGGGGCCGTGGTGTGGACACGGAGGGAAGTGTCTTCCCACAGAAAGCTGCACACACACAGCCCTGAAGCACGGCAAGGGGCCAGCGCTCCCTAAGCCTTCCCCAGTCAGCAGCGATGGCAAAGGAGTCTTGCTCCTTTCGTCAACATGGAGTTAGCCAATGAGAAACGCCAGTGCTGCAGGAAGAGGAGTCTGGCTACGCTGTACTGTGGCTGGGAATGTGAACCACTGCAGTCACTAGGAGGACTAGGGTGGAGATTCCTCAAAAAAGACTGGAAATTTCATCTGACCCAGGTATTTCCTTTCTAGGTGTCTTCTAGAAAGGATTATAAGACAGCACATAGCAGGGATCCATGTACCCCATGTTTACCACAGCACATTTCACAGCAGCTAAGCCTTAGAGGTGATCGATGGGCCTGTGGACAGAGGAATGGGCAGAGAACATGGCACACACATGCATGGAGACTGCTCTGCCATGAAGAAGAGTAGATGAGTTGCGTGCAGGACAACAAATGTGCTGGCTTTGCGAGCAAAATAAAGGGCAGGTGCAGGAAGCTTGGCCTCTGAGGCCTGCACACCCTGGGGCTGGAGGGAGCGCGAATGTGACAGCTCTGCCTCGCGTTCAGCCTACTTTACCAAGGTTACTGCCGACCTGTCTACACCATCTCATGCTTTTGGAGCTCCCCCTCAGGGCCCAGGAGGAGTCTGCCGTGAGGAGGCTGCATGGTTACCCTGTGGATAGACAGCAGTGCGGGAGACTGTGGCTTGTGTGGTCCTGAAGCCAACCTGGCTGTCAGTGCACTTGGTCTGTTGCTCTGTGTACTCATAGTGTTCTAGAAAATGTCATAGCAATGACACTTCCCACTAAACTTTTTGTTTTGTTTTTGAAACAGGGTCTTACTACACAGTTCAGGTGGGCCCTGAACTTGCTATGTGGCCCAGGCTGGTCTTTTTTTGGGGGGGGCGTAAGCACTTATTCCACTGAGCCATGTCCCCAGCACCAGGCTGGTCTTAAACTCAGAGCAATCCTCCTGCCTCAGCCTCCCTGGTGTTGGGATTACAGGCAGGTTTCTCTGACTGTTTTCTTCTATGTCCTTCTGGTCAGCTTGCTTTAGTCAGGAGCCAAAAAACAGGCTGAGTCTTGAATCTCTTTGAATTATCATTAATTTTTTTTGATACAGGGTCTTGCTGTGTGGCCCAGAGTGGCTTTGAACCCATGGAAGTCCTCCTGCCTTAGCCTCCCAAGTGCTGGGGCTACAGGTGTGCACCACATCTGGCTTAGAATGCTTCCCACATCTCTGTATTGGCTGAAAACATGGCTGTCACACCCTGGTTGTAGCTGCGGGTGGCCCCATAACCTGCACACACTGCCTGCTCCTTGGGCTCATCTGACTTGGGTCAGACTCTGTGAGGACATCGGAGAAAGCTGCTGCCTCCCTCCTGCAGCCTCTGACCTGGTGGTATTGTCCTGGGCAGACCTTTGCCTCCTTTGCATGTTCTTGGTGGCTTGATTGGAAAGCACTTCAAGCTTATAGAAACATGCTGAGAACATCCGAGACCCCCGTGAGCGCCCCCTGAGTCCCCACTCAGGCTTTTCACAGAGGGTCCTGGGTGCCATGGGGCTCTCTAGGTATGACTAATCCAGGTCCCACGGGCCCTGTTCCTGCCCAGACCCCTGTCCGCCTCGGCCTGGGCTGCTCTCAGCAATCCTCAGCACACTCAGTCTCAGTGTGATGAGTGCAGCCACCCCTGCTGGGCCTGGCAGTGTGTCAGGCCAACTGCCCAGGTGTCCCCAGTCATGGTGCATGGCACACTGTGGCGCGTGCCAGCCCATAACATTAGCTTCCTTTGTGCTGCAAGGGTGGGTTTCCACCAGGCCTCTTCACAATGAGCAGCTCCTTGTCTCCTTAGGGCACCATAGAGCCCCCTTTGCTCTTTGAATCTGAGGTCTTTCTTGCCAGAGAAAGACCTTGTCCACGGCCCAGGTTGGTGGCAGCAGCCTGGCTCAGGCCAGCCCCAGCCGCTTGCTCTCCTTGGATCTATCGCCCAGGCCTGGCACCACTGCTGCTTTGCTCACCCCAGGGCTTGCTGCTCCCCAGCCAGGCAGGAGTGGTGGGGAGGGGCATCCTGCATCCTACAGGGTCTCTGCCGGTCCTCTGCTTGTCCCTTGCTGGCCCCTGGGCTGGCTGGCGCCATCACAGGTTCTCTTGCTTGCTCTGCTTCACCAGTAGCATGGGGATAGCAGCAGGCTAAGTGCTAGAATTCAGTGTGGCTGCACAAGGCAAAGTGGCAGGTTTCCTTTGACCTGGAGTAGTGGTGGGGAAACCTGTCTCTCCGTGGCTGCCAGAATCCAGTGTTCAGGGTCTCTTGGCACAAAGGAGTCCTTATAAACCTGGGAGAAAATGAAACTTGCCCAGAGCAGCTATGTGCTCTGTGCTTGGCATAACTGGCCTTCCTGTCACCCATGGTCACTCTGGTCCAGGAGCCCTCAGCTGTCACTTGCTGCGGGCTGCCTTGTGCCAGGCATGTGGTGGCCAATGGGGCCCAGCCAGGCCTTGAACCTGGGCAGCCTTGATCAGACTCTGAGTGTCATCTGGTGGCACCATCATGTAGACAAGAGCTGGAAATGGTGGTCCTGGCCAGAATGGCCAGGCGTGGCCCTGGGCAGCTGTAGGGTGCAGGCCTGAGCATAGCTAGTCACGGGAGGCAGAGTACAGAGGCCACTGTGAGTGGCCCTGGTCTGTGCCTGGGCAGTGGCATCACCCCATGCCCTGGAGCTCCCGGCTGTGGGCAAGGGATGCCCATCCCAGGTTGTGTGGCTCAGGTGTCCTCACTGTGGCCCCTGAACGTCTGCTTCATGCAGCTGCAGCCATGACTCATCCAGAGCCTGCTGGTTTATGACTGCTTCCTGGGCAGACTCAGGGAAGACTTCACAGGAACATGGGCTTTCTAGTCAGCTGGTACGTGGGTGCTCTGGTGACTTGGGATCTGTAACTTAGAGACTGTAGGTCCTAGAGCAGGATGAATGGCATGCAGGACAGTGCCACCTTGGACCACCTGGTTTCTCTGGCCACCTCTGAGGTCCACATTCCTCAGCTTCATCTGCAGGGCGGGGTATGGAAGCTTTTTACCTGTGCAGAAGAGGGTGTCCCTCATAGGTTGGAAATGGAAAATACTCACAATGCAGTGCTCAGCAGGCTGGATCCTGCTCCAAGCTGAGGAGCCATGGCTCCAGGCAGCAGCCTGTGTGTACATAGCCCTGCACCAGAAATGGGGTATAGATGTAGCTACGTGGAGGGCAGCTGTTGGGGGTAATGGAGAGGGCAGCAATGCTTGGCCTGGGTTGCTCCTCTGAGCCCTTTTGGCTCTGAGTCTGAAGGGCTTGGGGTTCACCTCACCTACCCTCTTCTGGGCATGATCGCCTGTCTTGTGTGCTTCCATGTATGTTACGTGTCCATTGCTGGCACCTGTGTTTGTGTCCCAGCCATGCCTGACTCCACGCTGCCAATATGCGTCACTGTCACCATCACTGATGGTGATGAGGGTAGGGAGGTGTGAGTGGGCCCCCATGAGCTGGCTAGGGCAGATGTAGCACTGGGGATGGTGCTCAGCACTGGGCAGCGGCATTGAGGGCCTTCCTCAGGAAACCTCAAAGGGGCCTCAAAGTCCATGCTCAGAGATTCTGCCACCCTGGGAACCAGGAGTATGTGAACTTTGTGTCACCATTTCACAAGAGGCCACAGTCATGGCAGGAGAGGAGTCCTCTGTGTGGTGAGCCAGGAAGTGACACAGTGACTCGAGACATTCCCAGAAACCTGCTCTGGTTGCCAAGGCTCTGCATCTCTATTTTTCAGTGGCTGTGTAAACCCCGACTGAGATGGTCACTGTTGGGTAGGGTCAGGAAAGGTGCTATGATGGCTCAGTTGACACACCTGAGCCCAGATGGGGGTGCAGAAGGCACAGCTGCTTGGAACTGGGTCTCAGCGAAGACCCCGAGTCCACCACCACGGAAAGGAGGGAGGCAGGATGGAGCACATACACATGGGGGTCCTGGGGCATGGCCCAGGAACCTCATCACCCTCTTTTTGATGGGCCCTTCTGTCACATGGGGACCATAATCCCACACTGGTATGGCTGAAGGAGCAGACGAAAAACAAATACTTGTAAAATGTTTGGTTTTTCTTTCCTGGCAGAGAGCCTCACTATGGACTCCAGGCTGGCCTTGGATGTCCTCTCTGTGGCCAGGCTGCCTTCAAGTCCTCCTATCTCAGCTTTCTGAGTGCTGGGGCCACAGGAACATGCCACCACAGCCAGCTTCCACTATGCAGATCATTTCCCCAAGGCTTCTAACGGGCCACTGCGGAAGTGGAAGCGGTGGGAAGCAACGTATTTCCAGGGAAGCGCTTATGCTGCTGAGCCATCTCCCAACCTAAAGCAAAACAGATCCCTGATTTCTGTGCTCAGTACTTTCTGTCCGCTCTCAGAGGGAAATAACGACAAGGCCTGCAATGATTGTGTATTTGACTCTGGAGTCCAAATTATTATTATTTCATGAAAAAACATGGGAATGAGTGTTCTCAGAATTTGCATTGAAGGGAAGTACAAATCAGGGAATTAGTAAAATTCCATCTTTAGAAGAGAGAAACAAATTATGAGAAAGCATATGCACAGTGGACTTAGCAAACAGCTTTCTTTTTCTGGTGCTTGAAATTGGAGCCAGGGTAGCACATCTGCTAAGGACGAACTCAGCCTCCCTGAGCTACACTACTCTCCCTGGTGTAGGGGCTGCCCTGCAGAGTGGCCACACCCCAACACCTTCCACAGAGCATGGGCTCCAGCTTCCAGCAGTGGATGGGTCTCAGCACGCCCTCCTGTTGGGGTGAGCAGCTCCACTGGTTCTGTAAGAGAGGATTATAAATCTTGGAGCGAGGGAGCTCTGCACACCCCTGGCTTGACCCAGTGTTCATCCTTGGCCTCAGGCTCACAGTTCAGGCCGCTGAGGGGAGCAAGAGGCACCTCATCTGGGTGAGTAATTAATCACAGGCTGGCTGTCGGTGTACAGCTCCTCTGTGGCCTGGGGCCCTCCGCCTGCAGAAGCTAGGGTGCTACAGCTTCTTCATGGGTGGTGGGTGCAGCTTTTCCAGGTCGGAAGTTGGCATGATCACTGGAGAGCCCAGGTCACAACGAATCAGACCTCCCACAGGGTGGCAGGTATTAGGTTTCTGTGGTACATCAGAGAAGCAGAACTGAAAGAAGGGGTTGGGAAGACTTTATGGACTCTGAGGACATGGAGAACATCTAAGGATGGGGGGGGGTCCTCTGACCTGAGCCAGGAAAGTTGATATTTTATGGATTTTTTCTAGGGGCAGAGTCTGAGGGGCAGGTTCAGTGACACAGGAAGAGCTGACTGGGGGCTCCCTTATGTGCACAGGAAAGGGATCCAGGGCTGGGGTGGGGAAGGAGGAGGAAGGAGTCATCGGGAAGTTGGGATTCAGCCATGTTGAATCAGGGCCATAGTAATGTGGCAGTTTGTACTTGGGCTGGAGGCTATCAGCAGGTACAGGGGACCACCTTGCGGAGCTCTCATGAAGAAGGGGGTGGTCTCTAAGCCGAAGAAGTGATTTGGGGTAAGGATTTACCTTCTTTGATTCAGGCAATAAAATTTAGAAATGTTTTTTTCTGGAGCATAGACCCCACCACCTCCTGTGAATGTTCCTGTGGTTATTCCTCTCCAGAAGGAAGCCCAGCACTTACTCTTCTTCCTCCTTGGATAATGGAGAATGGCCTATCATGGGAGAAGCTGGGCCTGACTTTGCTGGGTCACAACTGCAGAAGTTGCCAGTAGGGCTGTGCTTCAGGGACAGACTTGGAAATGCTCACCTGTACTATGTGGCCTGCCGAAGCTGGAATGAGAAGTGCTCACATGTGCTCCCTTGACGCATCTGGGTGTGGGGCAGACTCTGCTGTGTGGGTGCGCAGTGTGGGTGCACGCATCAGCTTCCTGGGCTGCTTTGAAATTTATTCTTGCACAGTTCTAGGAACTGGAATCCACCATCGGGCAGTGGGTAGGGCCAGGCGCCCTGGAGGCTCTAGGTGGGGACACTCCCTGCCTTTCTTTTCCTGCTGGACCTTCTCACCAACCTTGCGATCCCAGGCCTGTGACCACATTGCTGTGACCCCTGCCTCTGGTACCAGGTGGCTTCTTCTTGCGCTTATGTCCAAATGTCTTTTCCTAATGCACACCAGTTTTGAACTTAGGCCCCAGACCTAGGCCAGTGTGACATCCTAATGGGTGACAGCTGTGAGGACCTGCTTCCAAGCAATTCCTATGCATGAGTACCCAAAACAGGGACATTGATATCTGATATGTGTGCATGCATGTGCATCGTGAGTGCACATGCGTGTGTGTGTGTAATAAACACAGCTTCTGTTCAGAATGTACTTCCTGTGGAAGTCCTATCTTAGCAAGCAGCATGCCTTGCCTATTTGGAATAACACATGACCCACTTTGAGCACCGGAGCCCCTCAGCTAGGAGCAGTGGGAGTGTTCTCCAGGGGATTTGCTATGAGAAAGCCTGCTGCTCCCTGTGGCAAAGCTGTCTGAATCCCAGCATTGCACCCTTTGGGGCCTCTTTTGCATGAGGCTGTAGGGCTTTGAGGCCCTGGAACTACCAGAATCTGTACCCCTCAATTGTGTGTGCTGCATTCTGCTCCCCAAGGTCTTTATGATAGGGGTGTCCATGCACATGTTCCCATAGCACTGCATAGTTTGCTTCTTGAATGAACACTTGCTTGCAGAGGCAACTGCTCCACCACTGCACTGCACCCACAGCCCTTTACATTATAGACAGCTGGCTCCAGCCAGTAGCTCTGGGTTGTGCCTTGGGCTCCTTAGCTCTGCAGGTCTTTGTGTTGCTCTTGGGTGCTGACATCTGTGCAGCCTGCTTTTTATCTGGTGCTCCCAGTGCTGCCTCATCTGGGTCTCTGTTTTTCTGCCCCTGAGCATGATGACCTCGCTCTCTCCCTGTGTGTTTCTGGGCCTGGAACACTCTGCTGTGATAACACAGCCCAGGGCAGCCACCAAGAGGAGTGGGCTAGACTGGAGTGACTAACGCTGTGCAGCCACTCCTGCCTGGCACTCAGCACTCTCCCTGGAGTGGATGTGTCAGGCTGTGTCTTTTCCCTGTTTATGTATCTGTAGGTTTAGTTCCTATGTGGTATGGAGGAGATGGATGGGTGCTGCAGCTCTGGGAGGTGTATGGAGCTTGCACCTGGCTATTGACCTTGCATGATGGGTTTAGCATTCACCGTGTGGTGTGGTTTTCAAAAGGTTCCCACTTTTTAATTCTCAAGTGTTGACAGAAGGGGTTTAGGGAGCTTCACTTTGAAAAACAATTACCCTTAAAATAAGTACTGTGGGTCCTCCAATCCTCTTGGCTGGTCAAGAAAGGTCTGGGTAGGCCGGGTGTGGTGGCACATGCTTGTAATCCCAGCACTAGGGAGGCTGAGGCAGGAGGATTGTTGTGAGTTTGAGATCAGCCTGAGCTACAAAGTGAGCTTAAGGCCAGCCTGAACTGCACAGGGAGACCCTGTCTCAAAAAGACAAAAAAAAAAGAAAAGAAAAAAAAGAAAGGTCTGGGTAAAGAGCTATTGAGTCCAGGTGTGGACACTCATGGAGGGGAGATGTTCCTGGTTAGGGGAAACATGCTTTTCTCTCCCCAACCTGCAAGGGCCCTGGACACATTAGGTCCAGGACACTAACTTTCCAACTGGAAGGAGGCCTGCATTTGGGGGTCAGTGGCCGAGAACTGATTCCTCTACTCCCACACCCACTTTTCTTTTAAGGCCTTGTCATAAGACTATCTGTCAAGGGAAAGATTTGCATTCCCTGGAACCCACATATTTATACACTGGCAGGATGAAAGCACATGTGTAGGAGGCCTGGACCTTCCATGGCTCTCCCGCATGTTGCTTTCTCAATGTCCTCTCCCCCACCCTTTCTCTCACAAATATTTATCACAACCCCTCTGTGATCAAGAAATGTTGGGTGGCACACTTTCAGGACCACAGAAGGGGTGGGGTGCCTGCTCCCTAAGCTTCACATGTGCCAGAGGAGGAAAGACGCTGAAAACTAACTCCAACTAGAGTGCCGCATGACTGGATATCAGAGGTCATCTCCCAAGAAGGTACTTCCAGCTGCATGTGACCCAAGCCAGCAGCTCCAGAGGGCCCATGTGGGAGGTTGCAGGTACATCCGGGTGTTAAGAGGGCTCTGATCGTTTCACTCATACCTGAGACCTGGGAAGTGCCTGGATAGGCTTGGTTCCTCACAATTGCTTGTGTGGGGAGGGGACGTGGAGCTGGGATCTATGAGGAAGACAACTTTAGAGCTGATGGTTACAGACCATCTGCCTGTCATCGTTGAACCTAGAGCCTGGCCAGCTGGAGTGGGTGGGGAGAACATTCAAGAACATTCTGGATCCCAGGACAGATCTTTAACATACATCTGAGCTCTGAAGCACCATTCTGGTTGGGGAGATAGCTCAGTGGTCTAAGTGCCTGGTGAGTGCAAAGACTCAGGTTTGATCCCAGATACCACTGGCTCTGAAGCCAGGGTGTGCCCTGCTGGCCAACCAAGCTGGGCATAGCAGTGCATGCCTATAATCCCAGCACCGGGGAGACTGAGGTAAGAGGATCATTGTAAGTCTGAAGTGTATAGAGACTATGTACCAAATAAGTAAATAAAATAAAAATTAAAAAAAGCAAAGACAAAAAGCACCATGTTTCTGCTATAAACGGAGGAGCTGGCAGTCCTACAGTGAGAGAGAACCTGGAAGTCTGCCATCCCGGAAAACCGACTTGAAGGGAAAAGAAAACCCACCAGCAGATATTTGCAGGGGCCAAGGTCTATGCTTAGAGCAGAACAGCATCCGGACTCCAGGGTCTGGTGCAAGCCAGGAGTCAGAACGCATGCTCACCTCTGGCTGTGGGACAGAAGAGGGGACCAAGGCCACAGGAAGCTGGAGCTGGCAGGGTCCTGCCATGGACAGCCCTGGAGGGAGGCACTGCGAGCTGCCCACACTCTAGTGAAGGTGGCCCAGCATGCCCAGTGATCCAGGTTTTATCGTCCTCCCTTTGGCTCTTGAAGCCATGCCCCTGGCAGGGGATGAGTGGCGGCCTCGTCAGGGGTTACAGTCAGCAGGAACGGAGTGGGCAGGCACAGTGGGGTCTCTGTACGATGGACTGTCCACTCGTTAGCCCAAAGGAACAAAGTGCACGGTGGATGGAGCGCGTGGGCGACCACAGCTGGGAGACTGTGCTTTGTGAAACTGGCAAGCTCACCATGTGGTGCAGACTCCAGGCCAGTAGAGCAGTAGTCACTGTGTGCCCAGGCTAAGGCTGAAGAGTCAACAGCATGATGGCAAACCCCTTCCTTGCTGCGGGCGTGGGGTGCTTAGGTGTTTGTGCTTGCCCAGACCCGGCATTCACGAAGTAAGTGACATTTGACATCTTTGACATGAAAAGGAAGAAAGTGTGAGCCAGTTGGGGCTAGGAGAGAACTCTTGATCGGCCAGGAGATAACAGCACACACAGTCAGGTGTTCAGAGAAGGGTGCAGTTGTTTGAAATTTGCTTTACCAAGGGTGGAAAAGCCAAGGAGGAGGGGAGATTGAATGACAGTGGCCTGATCAAGCAGGGAGCAAAATGCTGCAAGGGCACCGGACAGCAAGGGTGGGTCCATGCCTCAGAGTCCTCTGGCTTTGCACTGGTTGTCAAAAGCTCATGGTTAAATGCTGGACAACAGATGCCCAGCATGCTGTGCATGCAGCCCTGCTGTGCCAAGGAGGAGGTGCTGATAGGACCTCCCAGAGCCAGGCTGGGCGTCTGACCTGCCCACGTTTGAGCCCATTAACCTCTCACCTCTGCATAGCGCAGTGTGGCACCAGGCTCTTATAATGCTCAGCTGTCAGGAAGAAAGGAAGCCAGTGTGGGCACAGCTCTGCTGAGGAAGGGAGGAGCAGTACAGCGAAGGCCCTTTGTCACTCAGTGCGAGGCATGGCACCCTCCCCCATGCCAGGAAGGTCCTTCTGTGGGCCCACCCACACTGCCTTATGCTGTCACTGGTTTCCAAGTTCTCAGGTGAGGGTTATACCTGTTACCCATGTTCTCTACCAGTATGGCATATTGGAAAACAAAGTCCAGTTTGGCCACAGGAGAAATGGGCTCAAGGTCTAGTTCTGCCTCCTTGGGCAAGTCACTTACCTAATCAGGGTCATTCTCACCTTCAGAGTAGGAGCGATAGTAGCTGCCTGTGGGACGGAGGTGAGGTCCACTGTCTGTCCTCAAGGCTGGCTTACTGCCCTCTGGGCTCCCGCTGACCCCCGCAGGGAGGGGGGGTTGGGAGGCTCTCATCCTGCCCTCAACTATGACCTTTCCTCTTGCTTTCTGAGCCTGGGGCCAAGTTGCTGACCACTCTCTCCTCCCCGCCTCACTCCATCACCTGAATCACACCGAATTTTGCTAATTTTTTTCTCTAAAAAGCTCTAAAAGAATCCAGAGGTCAACTTTTTCTTTTCCTTTTCCTTCTCAATGAGTCTCAACCCTCCACCTTTCCTTGGGGTTACTCAGCAGCTTCTGGCCTCTGACCTCCTGTGCCCCAATGTGCTGCAGCAGCAGTGAGTCCCCCTAAAATGCTGATCTGTCCCGTCATTGTCCTTGCTTAAGAATCTTCCTGAAGACTGCTTTGCAGGATTACTAACCTGGGCCCGCCGGATCAGCATGCCCTGCCTGGTGCAGTACCCACCTCCTCCCTGGTACTTAAACAGCAGTGTCAGCAGCACAAGGTGACTACAGAAAATTTAGGCATGCGTGTAGAAGTGGGGCATAAAGAGACCCACAGAGCTGGTGCAAGAGATGGCCAGTGTCACACAGAGGACGGTCTCTCGGCACGTCCTGGTGCACTCCCATGGCGCGGTGCTATCTCTTCCTTCTGAAGGGCAGTAGACCATAAGGCCACCTTGGAGTGGAACTCTTTTTCCTCTCAGCAGCATCTCTGAGCGATGTGGTGGCCACTGTTGGTGTGGGGTGCTCCCCGATTGACCAGTGTTTGTGCTGTGCTTCCTGCTTGCTCCCTCCCACTGCCTCTGATTTTTAAAAAACATTTTTTAAAAAATGTATTTGGTTGTTTCAAAGTCTCACTATGCAGCTCGGACTTGTGGTCCTCCTGCTTTCGGTCTCCCCGAGTGCTGGGATTACAGGTGGGTGCCACTGCCTGGATGCTGACAAGCTCAGCCTGCCCTGCAGGCGGGTGGCGTGGCATGTGGCGCCTGATGGAACCGCGGACCCTGCACTTGCCTAACCTTACCTAGGCAGCTGTTGTAGTCCACTGAGCTATCTCACTGGCCTTCTACTTCTGATTTGTTCTCAGCTTTGTTATTTGTAGATTCTCTGAACTCCTCCTCCCCCAGGTTTTTAAAAAATATGGTACTGGGTTCTGAACCCAGGGCCTTTCCCCTGAGCTCCGCCTCAGCTGTCTTATTCATTTTCTGTGTGAGACCTGACACCTGGGACCTAAACGAGGAGAAGCTTGGGTTTTTTTTTTTTTTTTTTCTTTTTTTTAATGTATTTGGTACAGGGTCTACAGTGTCTACAGGGTCTCACTATGTAGATCAGACTTAGAGTGAGTCTCCTGTTTTTAGCTTTCTGAGTGCTGAGATTACAGGTGAGCACCACCACGCCCAATCTCAATAGCAGTCTCAGTGTTGGTTTGTCATAGATGGAGGTAAGGACCATGTATTTGAATTTTCTATAGGGCTTTTGTCATTAGTGGGTGTTGGACCTTATCAGAAGCTTCTTCTGCATCTGTTGAGATGATCATATGATTTTCGTTTTTATCTCTGTTTATATGGTGTGTTACATTTATTAATTTGTATCTGTTGAACCATTCCTCATTGCTGGGATGAATCCCACTTGGTAATGTTGCATAACCTTCTTGATGACTTGATGCATTCTATTTGCTAGTATCTTATTGAGGAGTTTTGCATTCATATTCATTTGGGAGATTGATCTGTAGTTCTCTTTTTTTTTTTTTTGGTTGGGTCATTTGCTGTTTTTGGTATCAGAGTAATATTGTCTCCAGGAATAAGTTATCTTTTTTTTTTTTTTTTTTCCTTTTGGTGGAACCGGGAATTGGACTCAGGCCCTTGTGCTTGCCAGGGAAGTGCTTATTCCACTGAGCCATCTCCCTGGCTCCATGCCTCCAGGAATAAGTTGGAGAGTATTGCTTCCCTTTCAATTTCATTAAGAGTTTGAGGAGTATTGGCATTAAATATTCTCTAAATTCATTGTAGAATTCAGCAATGAATCCATAAGGACCTGGGCTTTTCTTTGTTGGTGTTTAATTATATTTTTAATTTTATTAACTGATATGGGTTATTCGTAATTTTTATATATTTTTGATTTACATTTGGCAATTTATACATATCTACATATCTACATTTCCACATTTCACCCTTTTTGTTATTCTTTGCATGAATTTGAGTTTTTCTTTCCTTCTTTGATACAGTTGGCCAGTGGTTTGTCAATTTTATTTATTCTTTCAAAGAATCAACTCTTTAGTTCATTAATTTTTTGTATTGTTTCTTAGTCTCAATTATGTTAATTTCTGGTTTGATTTTTGTGATTTCTTTTCTTGTCTGGGTCTTGAGTTTTTTGATTTTTTTTTTTTTTTTGCTTTTTTCTATTTTTTTGGTGCAGGGCCTCACTATGCAGCCCACATTCATAGTGATCTTCCTGCTTTTTGCCTCCCACGTGCTGGGATTACAGGCACACGCCACCACGCCGGGATTGCATCGCCGGCTCAGCGCACCCGAAGGCGGGCCGGCGCGGCTTGGGGAACCAAGGATCGAACACTGGTCCTGCTGCTTACCTAAGCAAGCGCTTAGTCTGCTGAGCTATACCGCCGGCCCTTGTCTGGGTCTTGAGCTTGGCTTGATCTTTTTCTAGAAGCTCAAAGTGCAGTATTATGTTGTTTATTTGTGCTCATTCTGTTTTCCTGAAGTGAGAATTTGCTGCTATACATTTCCTTCTTAGGACTGCTTTTTTTGCATTGCATAGGTTCTGATATATTGTATCTGCATTTTCATTTCATAGTAGATATTATTTAATTTCTTCTTAAATTTTTTTCAGTGACCCATTGGTTGTTCAATGGTGTTAATTTCAAATGTTTATGGAGTTTTTTTTCCAAGCTAAACTGTATCTAGCTTTATTAAAGATATTTTTCATAAACAATCATAATATTTCAGGCAGGACATGGGTACACAATCATTAACAGTACACAACTTTCAAACTTCCTTTTTGGATGGAGTACCAAAAATCAGAAAGCCACTATAAAATCCAATGAAGTCTTTATTTGAGGCTCTGTGTAGGGAGAGTTTAGAGTGAGGGTTGGCATTTCACATTTAGCATGTTTAATGACTTTTCACAAGCGACTCTGACTTGCAGGAAATGAAAATGGCAGAATTACCAATGTGAAGATCCACAATTTGAAAAAGAAATCAGTTGTTCTTGTGGGACACCATCTCACTGTTACTGGCAAGTCCGGATTGCTGAACACACTGGCAACATCACTTTTGGGAATCAGATCCCAATAGGTCTCTGGGCTTAAGGAAGTTAGGCCTATGGTGATGGCAGAGGAAAGGAGGACATAGAATGAACAGGGAGCTATTCAAGGCATTTGTGCCACAGTGGCCACATGTGTCAACATTAGGGAATTCTTCCTCCTGGGAGCCAAGAGGAAGTCACTCAAAACCAGCAGGGAAAGGTGCTTTCCCCACACCGATCCAGCTTTGGAGACATAGTACTACAGACATGTGCTCTTTCCCCCCAAAAGCACAATGAAGTGTTCTGTAGTTTAAAAAAAGTAAAACAAAATTCTGCACTTTTATAAAACTTGATAAAAAATAGTATTTCAAACTATAGTTACCAGAAATACAGTTATAAAAAGTGCACACACTTTGCTTAGCATCTGCAGTGCCTTCAGCTTTTTGTGCCTGGCCTGTTTGGCATCTCCGTTTTCTGCAGAGTTATTCCCATCCTTGCTGGCATCAGCTTTTCCCTTTGGAGCCTTCTCTCCCTTCTTTCTTTTTAGGCCTGGGCTCTGGCTTTGGAGGAGCTGGCATAGCAAACAACCTTGCAGATCTTCTCTGTGGTTCATCCTTCACCTTGGCTTTACCACCTTTAGCATCCCCCTCAGCCTTTCTCTTGGGCATGGTGGTGACGGTGGCAGAGCACAGGTGCTAGACATGAGATGCAGCAGCACACAGCTTTGGGCAGCCTAGGGGTCATCCTCACTTCTTCTTCACACTGCTCCTGTTTATGGAATTTTTTTTTTTTTTTTTTTTTGTCTTTTTGAGACAGGGTCTCACTATGCAGTTCAGGCTGGCCTTAAGCTCACTTTGTAGCTCAGGCTGGTCTCAAACTCACAACAATCCTCCTGCCTCAGCCTCCTGAGTGGTAGGATTACAGGCATGCACCACCATGCCCAGCCTGTTTATGGAATTTTGTTTATGGAATTTTTAAGTTTCTTTTGCCATTCATTTTCAATTTCATTGCACTGTGGTCAGATTAACATTCATGGGATAATTTCAGTTCCTTTGCACTTACTTAAGCATGCTCTGTAGACTAGTATATGCTCTAGTATATAGAACATCTCATGTGCAACTGAGAAGAGTCTCTATTCTGACCTTGTGGGTGGAACACAATGCAAAGGTTACTAAGTACATTTGTTCACAGATTCTGTTCATTTCTGATATTTCTTTGCTGATTATTTTTATCTAAATGATATATCTCTTTGTGACAAGGGGGAGTTAAGTTCCCCCTTGTTATAATTATGCCACTTATTTGACTTTCTTTCTTTTTTTTGGTACTGGAGATTGAACTCAAGACCTTGCAATTGCCAGGCAGGCACTTATGCCACTAAGCCACTAAGTCATCTCCCCAGCCCTATTTGATTTTTGATTCTTCATGTCTATTAATATTTGTCTTATATAGTTGAATGAATATATATATATATATATATATATATATATATATATATATATATATATATATACATTCTTTTGGATTATTGGGACCTCATGTTTGCCAGACACATACTGCATTAGTGAGCTAAATCTTCTACCCCATATTTATGATTGTTATCTCTTGATTTTTTTTCCCCTGACAAGTATGAAGTGACCTTTATCTGTTTTGATCACTCTTGGCTTGAAGTTCATATTATCTGCAAACAGAGTAGCCATCCCTATTTTTTTCAGGGTTCCTGTTGTATGGATATTTTTATTGTTTTCCATCCTTTAACTTTCAGCCAATGAATTTCTTTTTAAGTTAAATGTGTGGGTTTTTGTATATGACATATTTTTGGATCTTGTTTCTTGATCCATTCTGCCAGCCTGTTTGTTTTGATTGGTGAATTGAGGCCATTTACATAGATGGTTATAATTGATATGTACTGGCTTATCTTTGTCATATTATTTTTATGCTGTTGGTTCCCTGCTTTTCCCCTCTGTTTAATCACTTGTGCTGCCTTGTGGTTTCTTTCCATTGTTGTTCTTGAAATTGTGGTCATTTTTATCTCTGTCTAGAATATCTTTCATACTCTTCGTAGGGCTGCTTTGGTGGTCATGAATTTCTTCAGTTGTTTTTCATGGAAGTATCTTATTTCTCTATCAATTTTAAAAGATACTTTTGCAAGGCCATTAATCTGGGTTGCAAGTTGTTTTCTTTCAGGACTTGAAATATTTCACTCCAAGCTCTTCTTGACTTGAGGATTTGTGTTGTGAAGTCTGCCATGACCTCAATGGGCTTCACTGTATAGGTGATCTGTTTCTTTTCTCTAACAGCTTTTAATGTTCTGTTCTTGTGCTGAGTTTCTGTGTTCTTAGTTATTATATGTCTGGGTGTAGAAGTATTTTGGTCATGGCTATTTGGAGTTCTATATGCTTCACTTATCTGTATGTCAGATTCTGTTCCCATGCTTGGGAAATTATTTGTTATTACTTTCACAAATAGTCATTTTATGTCATTTGTGTTGACTCCTCTTTTTCATTGACATCTAGCAGTCTTACTTTTTTGCATCATCTTACTGCTGTTGAATTGTTGCTTGTGATCCCTTGTTATTTTAAGAGGTCTTTCCTTTTGTGATTGCTAGCTGTGATACTGTCTTTAAGATTTGAAAGGCTATCTTCTGTTTCATTCATGCAGTTTGGCAAGTTTTTAAGGGCATTTTTTTCTTCTGTATTTAGGACAGGGTCTACAGGGTCCCACTATATGGATCAGATTTGTAGTGATCTGCCTGTGTTTAGCCTCCAAAGAGCTGGGATTACAGGTATGCACCGCCACGCCTAATCTCAATCACTGTCTCTCCATGCATTAGGGTGGGGCTAGCATGGCATGCTGGGAATCAAACCCCAGCTGCTGCACTCTGCCTATGCAGATGCTTTAGTCTGCTGAGCTACCTGGCTGGCCCTTTCAGGGCACATTTTCATTTTCTGGATATCTGTTTGAGTCTGTTGCTTACATTCTATTTCTTTCCCATATTGTTCATTCAAGGTTTCCATCAAGCACAGTTTAGACCTGAGAAAATGCGATAACTATTAATTTTAATTTCCTATGCTCCTGTATTTTTTTTAATCTATGTCTACTCTAGATTTTCTAAGCAATTCCTTTATTATGGTTGTCACTTTGTTTTTTACCTGAGAGATTATTTCTAGTCTGGTTTTTGCTACAGCTTCATGCATTTCTTTACTTGCATTTCTATCATTTCAGAAATTTCAGGTTTGTTTCTTCCACTTTCCTCTATCTTGATGGACTCTTGGATGGTTTGGAGGTCTGAGATTGCATTTCGCTTCTGTGTCTTATCATTTTCTATTTTAAATTTTTTATTTTGTTTTCTGTATTGACACTTGGAAGCTTTTGTAGTATGAAGCTACCTCACCAGTATCAAGGCCTTTCTAGGAAATGGCTGTTCTTCAGGGATGTCTCTTGTGTCCTGGAAGTTCCTTGCTCATGCCCATCCCAAGATCTCACCTTTCCAATTAATTACCAGTGAGATGTTGGCATCTGTTTGGCTCAGTACCCAGTCCTCTGGGCGTGAGCTGTGGTACAGTCATCACCCCAGTGCTTCCCAGTATTGTTACTGAAGTGACAACAACTGGTTGAAACATATGAAATCTGATCTAACATAGTAAAATTAGCAATAATAATAGCATCAAGCACTGTTTAGTACCTGAGAAACTGTGGTAACTATTAATTTTAATTAACCATAGGAGCAAAATCTACAGTTATATAACAAACAATCTTAAATTGGAAGAATGTAATGTGTTTCCTTTTAGTAGAGGGATTTAATCCTGTGATGGGAAAATTTAAGGAGGAAAGTGTAACTGAAAGGGAAGTAGAAGAGGACAAAGGACAATCACATCTTTGGGAAACTAGAGAAAAAGGCAGAAAAGAAAGAAAATAATACAAAAAAAGATAAAAATAAATTAAAAGAAAGAAAAGTTGTGGCTCTGCCCATCTGCTTCTTTTTGTGTATCTTTGCCTACAAGCCCAGTGCCAGTTCACCTTACTCACCACCTGTTGGTCCTTATTGTCAGCGTTGCCTCTTATTTTTCCACCTCACTTGTTCCACCTGTCCATTGCGTGTATTCTAATTGGGGTCCTACTGTGTGGCTTGTGTTCCCCTTGGTCTCCTGGTCCCACCAAAGTAGGGGGAGGAGCCAATCCCAGATACAATTTTTATTTCAAAAAATTGTTTTTCAGTGGTGCAGTACTGGGGATCAAACCCAAGGCCTTCTTACTGAGTTACATTCTTCATCCTTTTATTTTATTTTTTTGAGACAGTGTCCTACTAAATTGCTAACTACCCAAGCTGGGCTTGAATTTATGAGCATCCTGCCTCAGCCTCCAAGAGTGCTGGGATTATAGGTGTGTAAGACCATGCTTTGCTTCTTAGATTTTTTTTTTTGTCTTTTTTTTGAGACAGGGTCTCACTGTGCAGTTCAGGCTGGCCTTAAGCTCACTTTGTAGCTCAGGCTGGTCTCGAACTCACTACAATCCTCCTGCCTCAGCCTCCCTAGTGCTGGGATTACAGGCATGCGCCACCACGCCCGGCTTGCTTCTTAGATTTTTGACCTACGCTTAGTTATAGGTAGAACCTGTGAGTACAAAGAGCTGACTACTAACATAACAGTACAGTGCCAAGACTACAAAAAGAACTCTTACAAAGTGGTAAGGAAACATAAACAACAACAACAAAAGAAACATAAACAACCCAGTTTTTTTTAAAGAGGCAGAAATGTAAACTTCATAGTCCTGATGGCCCTGGATGTACAGAGAGACGAGAAGCATTCTGCCCCAGCTGAGAGGAAGCAACTCTCATGCCCTGGGCTGCCTGCTCGGGTGTGTCAGGTACCTGCTAAGCCTCCAGGGGTATGAAGAGGAGGGAGCAGAGGACTCTAGCACAGGAGAGCAGGCCCCAGGCTCAGCTAAGCATTGTCTGTCTGGATGTCAGTGTGGCCTTACCTGTCCCCGAAGAGATGGGGTGTGGGGACTGGGGCCAAAGCATGCATGTTTGAAAGCAGCACCTCTCCAGCATCCATGCCACGATCCGAACAGCTCAGCCAGGGGATTGTGCTCACTTCACCATGCAGGTATATAAGCAGGAAGCTAGAGATTGGGAGAGTCTGCCTCTTCCCTGACCTGTGCATTTTGAAAAAATTGATTGAGTTTATTGGAACATTTTTTGTATGCAGTGTTCATGTTCATTGTAAGGAATGTGTCCCTGTACATGATATGACTTGGTTCTTCTCTCCACATGCCCCTCCCTGCAGCCCCTCCTCCCCTCCCTATTTACAAAAGCTTTGTTTCCATCTTTCCCCTTCTCTTATTCCTCCCTTCCCCTCCCTCCCTCTCCTTTGCCCCCGTTAGTCCCCTCCCGTTTGAACACTGTCTTCCTATTTTGCCTGTCTTTGGGTCCTTGCCATGTTTTTACTTTCTCGCACTAGAGAAGCAAAGTTGCGTTATCTGACTCTCGTTTGTTTCACCTAAGATTGTGTTCTCAAGGTGCCTCCACTGACCTAGAAATGGCTCAGGCTTAGCCTTCTTTGAGGATGGGTGCATTGTACAAAACAAAACAACCACATTGTCTTTATCAAGTCACTGGTTGATGGCATCTGGACTGTTTCCAGAATAAGCTATTACAAATTGTGCTGTTACAAACATGGGTGTGCATGTATCACTGTGGCATGATTCTTTTAACTCTTTTGGAAAGATACAAAGAAGGGCAATAGCTGGGTCCAGCGGGACATCTAGCTCTAGTTTTTTGAGGAATCTTCACATTGATCTCCACAGTGGTTACACCAGTTTATACTCCCACTGAGAGTGGAGAAGGGTTCCTTTTTCCCTGCAGCCCAGAAGCATTTTTTATTTGTTGGTGTCTTAGTTTCTTCTTTCTCATTTCTGGGACAAAATATATGATGCCAAAAATAAAGGAAGGAAAGGCTTACTTAGCTCACAGTTAGTGGAGGTTTCAGTCCATACTCTGCTGGCTCCAAGGCAGAGTGGCACATGGCAGAGGGCAGCAATTCATGGCAGTGGAAAACAGCAAACAGCAAAGGTGAAAGGAAGAAGTAATGGCACCAAGGGAAGGGGAAAGCCTCTTTCCTTTCCTTATATTGTCTTCAGGCTATCTGTCCCAGGGTGGGTGCCACACTCACAACTATAATCCCAGCATTGGAAGTCTGCCCCATAACTGCAGGAGGACTTGGCAAGAGTGGGGGGAACACCTAGACACAACCCATAACATTTCTTTTGTATTTAGGACAGGGTTTACAGGGTCTACAGTGTCTCATTATATAGATCAGACTCTTAATGATTCTCCTGTTTTCAGCCTCCCAAGTGCTGGGGTTACAGGCGTGTGCCACCACGCCCAGTCTCAATTGCTGTCTCAGTGTGTCCCTGGGGATGAGGCCGGCATGGCAGTCCTGGGGATTGAACCCCAGCTGCTGTGCTCTGCCTAAGCAGGCACTTTAATCTGCTGAGCTATCAGGCCGGCCCTGGTTTCTTAATAATAGCCATTTTTTCATATATTTGTTTTTCATTTGTATTTCTTCATCTGAGAAGTGTGTATTCATTTTTAGATGTCCATTTTTAGATGGGGCCTTTAAATTTGGGAGGCCTTAGTTTTTTCTTTGTATATTCTAGATAGTAGTCTTTTGTCTGAGGAACAACTGGCAAATTTTTTCTCCTACAGAGTGGATTGTCTCCACTCTGTTGGGGATTTTTTCTTGCTGATCAAAAGCTTTTTAATAAGATGAGATCCCAGTTGTCAATCCTTTTTGATAGTTCCCATGCAATTGGTGTTCTGTTCAGAAAGTCTTTGCCTACATTAATGTCTTTCAGAGGTCTATCTCTTCTATTTTCCAACAGATTTAGTGTTTATGCTTTAATATTTAGATCTGTGATTATAGTTTATGATGGTGGAAGATATGGGCCTAGTTTTAATCTTCAGTATGTGGGAAGACAGTTTCTCCAATAACATTTATTGAAGACTATGTCTTTCTTCAAGTGAACATACTTGGCCCCTTGGTCAAAGATAAGGCTGCTGAGTGTATCTGGAGTTGTTTCTGCATCTTGTCATCTGTTCCATTGATTGTGTCTGTTTCCTTGCCATGCTGTTTTCATCACAGTAGCTTTGTAGTATAGTTTGAAGCCAGGGGTTGTGATGCTGCATGCTTTGTCTCTGATGGCCAGAATAGGTCTTCTTTGGTTCCAAATGAATTTTAGGAGCATTTTCTCTAATTCTTTTGGAATTCTAATTCTAATATGCTGATATGCTAATTCTAATATTGATTCTAACATGCTGTTGGAATTTTGATCAGGATTGCATTAAATCTGTATAACAAATATGGGGATATAGCCATTTTAACTAAATTGGTTCTTCCTATCCAAGAGCAAGGTGTATTTTTTTGTTTTCTGATACCCTCTTAAATCTCCTTTTCCATCATTCCAGCTAGCACCCAGGTGTGGTGTGTGAATGGGGCCACCTGTGGCCCTCTGGATTCTCATTTGAACCAGCACCCAGACCTGGCATGTGTGGGGGACCACCCGCCCACCCACCGGATCCTCATTTCAGCCAGCATCAGATCAGGTGTGTGTGTGGAACTTCCTCTATCAGATAGACTTGGTGTAGAACTCTGTGGCAGAACTCTCTACATAGTTCTTGCCTACAGGCAAGACCCACCCAGCTAATCCAGGAGCAGAACATCTTGTCAGAGTGGCATAGAGGGTTCACTTCCAAGGGCTGCAGCAGGAAGAAGTGGAGCACAGCAGGCAGACCCAAGCCACATCTACCTGGATGAGTTTGAACTTGGTAGATCTGGATCTGGTGCTAAGGTAATAACTGCACCAAAGCTCTACACCAAAGGGCAGGAGACAGTGCTATACAGAATGACACAGAGAAGGAACACAATGCATCCTCAGGCCCCGAGCCCACTCAGAACAAATGCAGGAAACAACAGCATAGAAGAAATTGGAACTTGCACACCTGAAATCTCTGAAATAATAGTGTCAGAAGTAAAGAAACAACTGCAGAAAGGTATAGAGGAAATCAGATCAGAAATAATTTCTAAAGTAAAAATGAAATGATAACTATAATGAAAGAAGGACTAAGTGCTTCTAAAGAAGACACTGATAAAAAATAGAGGAGAATAGAAAAATGAAGGAATCTTGAATGAGCAATATAGGAAAGAAATAGAATTCATGAAACAGGTCCAAAGTGATGTACAGGAAATGAAAACCTCAATCACAAGCCGGCAAATTTGTTTGAGTGAAAGTGAAAATAAACTTTCAGACCTTGAAGACACCATTGCAGCTAGTGAAAATGTAAGAAGAGATCTCTTAAGAACAACTAGGATGCAGGAAAAAATAATTCAAAATCTGCAAGATGATGAAAAGATGAACAATGTGAGACGAATAGGCATCAATGAGAAAAGAGTCAATATAAATGAAAGAACAAGGACAGAAGTAATAGAAAACTTCCCAAATATGGGGAAACAATCTAACATTCAGGTAGCTGAAACATATAGGACTCCAAATAACATCAACCCAATGAAAACCACTCCCATACAAACAAAAATCAAGATCCCAGAAGCACAGGAACAGTATACTAAAAGCTGCTAAAGAAAAGAAACTGATCACATTTAAAGGAAAACCTATCAGGATAATGGCAGATTTCTCTTCATAATCCATCAAGTCAAGAAGAACATGGAGCAAAGAACTACAAGTCTTGCAAGAAAACAAATTCCATCCCAGACTAATATACCCTGAAAAACTCTTTTAAGTTTAATGGAGAAGTGAAGTACTTCCATGACAAAGAACAACTAAAGAATTTCATGACGACAAAGCTATCCCTACAGACTACGAAAAGATATTCTAGGGAGGAACCAAAGTGACCACAACTCCATGAATGAGAATAGAAAGAACCCACCAAATAGGTCAAATGATTAAACACAGGAGAAAAAGAGGTATACAACAATAGGGAAATAACATTTCAAACATAAGTCAGTACATCTCAATTTATAACCATGGTGTAAATGGACTCAATTCACCAATTAAAAGAAATACACTGGCAGAGTGGATTAGGAAATAAAATCCAACAACATGCTGCAGACTTCATCTATCAACTGACTGGTTTATCTTCAAAGTTTTGTCCAGCTGGTAATTTCAATAGTTCTATGATTTGTGTCTCAGGAACACAATTGTTTTCATGAATCATAAATAATGCTTCATCCTGGCTTTATGGCTTATTGATTTAGAAATATTTATTTTCTGCAAGATTAGAATTCAGTGTAGATGTTGACAAAGTCCTTATCAATTTGAATGTGGGGAATTAGAGAAATCATGTACTAAGAAAAGAAAAGGTATCCTATACTATACATCTTAGTTTTGGAATATGCCCATAAAATAAATGTGTGTACATTGTTCTCAAATTCTATAATTATTTTAAAGAAAAAGTCATTTAAGTCACATTTGCATTGTTAAATGATAAATTCTCTTCTAATTCTAGAGAAGTATATAAGAAAACTAAGAAATATTGATAAATATCACTTTTTGTGTTATGTTTCAGATATTTCTTTAAAATAGGTATTTAATTGATAGCTCTTCATTTGGCTTCTGATCTGCTTCTTGATTTTCAATTTTTTTTTCTTTTTTTTGTGTTAATGTTTAGGTTTGGATTTTGGTTATGTAGCATGTACTGTTTTTAATGTGAAAATACATGCTCTTGTGTTTATCATTCTTCTGTTTTCAACACTGCTGTGGTCTGAAATTTCACACTTCTTGTTATTTATTAAATCCTAAAATCCTGTGAATAGGTTTAAGACCACTGTTTTTGATCCTTCATGTTGTTTTTTAATTCAATGACTTTTTGATGTGTGCATACATGATGTGCACGGTAATCTTTACTGCTCTCCATATTGTCAATTGTATGAACCTTAGGAACATAATACATTTTTTATTTTATATGAAAAATAAAATTAAAAAATAAATAAAAAGGAAAGTAGAATTATATAAAATGTTCAGTTAAAGCCACAAAAGGTAGAAAAACAAAAGTGGAAGTGAACACAAGAAAGGAATAGAAAGTAACAAAGATGCTAGACATTTACCCTCACTACATTAGTGATTACTTTGAAAGCTAGTAGTTAAGGTATGCCGACTCAATGCAAAAATTGTTAGTGCATCAAAAAATAAGACTTAACTATACATTGTATGTAAGAAACCTGCTCTGAATATAACTCACATACAGGCTAACTGTAAATGGATGGTTAAAGATATACAAACATTTGAAATTTTAATTGGCAAATTTTTAGATCAACGGAAAGAAAAAGCATGACTTCAAATCTAAATTAAAAAAAAAAAATCTCCTTTTCCAGAACACTGTAGTTTTCATTGTCGAGGTCTTTGACTTTCTTTTTTAGATCGATTCCTAGATATTTCACTTTTGAGGATGCTATTCTGCAAGGTGTCACTTCCTTAATTTCTCTCACAGTGAGTTTGCTGTTTGTGCAGGGATGCTATTGAATTTTGAGTGTTGACTTTGTATCCAGCTCCATTGTTAAATTTGGTTATTAAATCTAGGAGTCTTTTGGTGGTGTTTTTGGGATCTCCTATGTGTAGTATCATGTTATCTTCAAATAATGATATTTTAACTTCTTCCTTTCCTATCCGTATTCCCTTTATTTCTGTCTCTTTCCTAATTGCTCTGGCTAATGCTCCCAGAACTATATTGATAAGGGTGATGAGAGTGTACATCCTTGTCTTGTTCCTGATTTTAGAGTGAAAGCTTCAGTTTTGTCCATTTAGTATGATGTTGGCTACTGGTTTGTCAGATATGGCTTTTATCAAATCCAGGTAAAGACCATCTATTCCAGTTTTTCTATAGAGCTTTTTAAAAATTCTGAGTATAGAACTCAGGACTTTGGGCTTGCCATGCAGGCATTTATGCTGCTGAGCTATCTCCTCAGCCCTCAATAGGGTTTTTGTCATGAACGCTTTTCCACATATATTGAGATGATTGTATTGCTTTTGTCCTTGGCTCTGTCAATACGGTGTATTTATTCATTTATGTATGTTGAACCATCCCTGCATTCCTAGGATGAATCCTACTTGGTCATGGTGTATAATCTTGATGATTTGCTACATTCTGTTTGCGAGTATCTTAAAGATTCTTCTCCTCCTCCTTTTTCTCCTCCTCCTCCTCCTCCTTCTCCTTCTCCTTCTCCTCCTCCTCCTCCTCCTCTTCTAGTATTTTTGAGATAGTTTCAGGTGCATCTCAGGCTGGCCTTGAACTCATTTTATAGTGTAGGCTGGCCTTCAATTTGCAGCATTCCTCTTGCCTAAGCTTCCTAAGTGCTGGGATGTTTTCCAGCAACTTTTTGGGGGTTTTTGCACCTATGTTTGTTAGGAAGATTAGCCTGTAGTTCTGTTTTGTTGACTCCTTCTCTGGTTTTGATATTAGGGTAATGCTTGCTTCCAGGAATGAATTTAAGAGTATTTCTTCCTTTTCCATCTCATTAAAGAGTTTGAGACATAATAGCATTAAGTCTTTTTAAAATCTCCTGTAGATTCTCATTAAAATGAATAAAAATATTCTGCTCTTAAAAAAAATAAATAAAATTTTCTGTAGAATTCAGCAGTGAATACATTAGAACCTGGGCATTTCTTTGTTGGTAGGATGCTAATTAAATTTTTAATTTTACAGACTTGTATTGGCTCATGTAGAATTTTTATATCTTCCTGCTTCAGCTTTGGTAATTCATATGTAGCTAGGAACATATCTATTCCTTCTGCATTTTTTATCTTAGTAGATATAGATTCTTAGGCTAGATATTGATGATCTTCTGGATTTCTGTAGAATCTGTTGAGATTTTATTTGTTTTATTTTAATTGCACAGATCTGATTCTTTTCTCTCTTTTTTTTGGATAAGGTTCTGTGTCTTCACTGCACCTGTGACTTCCCCTGACACATGCTCCACTCTACTGCCACCTTCATTGATTGATCTGTGGCCAGGAAATCTCATAAATTGGGTAAAATAAACATCATCTCCGGAGGCAGCAACCCAGCTCTGCTTCAAGTCTGCTGTGTGACTGCGGACATGTCTCTTAACCAGGAGTCTCTGTTTCCCCAAATTTAAGCCACAAAGGTAGACCAGGAGGTCTCCTAAGAAACATGTAGGTGTAAGTCTAATTTTATTGACATTTCTCTAGCTTTCCTGTTCTCTCCCTCACAGTGAAATTGCCCATTATCAGCTACTAAACTTTGAAAAAAGTATCACATTTGGGATTATAGCCATTGGTTTCAAGTCTCACTAATGTGCTGCTTATCTAAGACCTTTATTTTTGTTTATTGATTTTTTTTGGAGATAGAGTCTCAGTGTAATTCAGGCTGGCCTTGAACTCACTCTGAGCCCAGGCTGGCCTTGAACTTGAGGCGACCCTCCTGCTGTGAATGTCCACATGGACTGTCAGCAGCCGCTCTGGAAGCCTAGGACAACAAAAGAGACCATGGAAAGCATTGTCAGTGGGATCTACAGCCACCATCGTACGCTGCCCCGCAGAGCCCCAGACGCAGAGACGTTTCCGACAGCCAGAGCGGGAAGTATCCCTCGTTCCCACAGGAAGAGGCTGCGCGCAGGCATGAAGTGCTGCCCAGGGCAGCTGGGGCAGCGGCTCTGGCTAGCGTTCGGCTTGAGGTCACGGGCTGTGCAGGAGTCCCGGGGACTGTGATGCAGGGCGCAGCCAGTGTAGGCATGGAGGTCTCTCTGAAGTCAAGTTTTTCTCACCTTCACAAATTTAGGAAACCGGGAAATCTGCTTATTTTTTTCTCTGTAAGTGGAAAGGAGCTTTTATAAGAAGTAACTTTTTCAGCAAATTTTTTTAACCTCTTTCTTCTCCTCTGCAGTTGTGACACGTCTACACGAAGCTGGCCACAGGAAGGAAGCCTTGTTGGAGAAGTTATTTTCTGAGTATCCCCTTCTACCCAAGATTGCACAACACGCGCACACTCAGGCGGGGAGCCAGAGCTGGCGCCCTCCCTTGGTGCAGGCTGTCATTTGGAAGTCAAATGCTTCCAGAAAACACTTAGTTTGCACAAGACCCTCACTGACAGCACAGGGAAACATGGATGGGTGATCACACACTTACGTTAATGCAAGGGACATACAGCACTGGGAATGTCAGCCTGGAAGAGGGCCCGAGAAGAGAGTCACTCCATGAGATCCTTCAGTGGGGAAGTTACGAGTTTAGAGAAGGGCTGGAGAAAATAGAATAGCTCTGTGGAGGCAGGGGGGCCACCAGTGACCTCTGACTGCTGCTTCAGAAAGCGCCCTTTTGCTTCAGATGGGCAACTTAGGGTCACTGGTTGTGGCTGTGAAGAATGTGGAGCCAGCACTGGAGTCCTGCATTGCGCAGGATGACTGCAATGTCCAGAGGGCAGGGCACCGTGGTGCCGTCAGTCCTCCCTGGGCACAACGGAGACTCCTGAAGACATGTGCTCAGAAGAACCCCTTGTTCAGATTGTAGGCAGGACAGAAAGCTCCTTGATTCCCTGTCCCCTGCCTTCTTGCTGTGGGGCTCTGGCTTGGCTGAGCTGTAGTCATCTTGGTTGTCTACATGTGGGCAGCCAGGGACGGTTTCCTGTCACCCCACTGTCAAGTACAGGAAGTGAGGTCCAGCATGAGTGGCTGCTGGGTCTCCCTTGCCATTCTGCTTCCACTGCTGCCTCTGATGGGTGCTGGAGGTGGGGCAGTGCTCGAGTGTGAGCACCTTCTTCTGGTTTCTGTGATGGAATCAACATGGATCATCCCCTCTGTGGCACACTTGAAGGTTTGGAAATTGCATTGTGAAGGGGGATGGGAGAATTCTCAGGGACCAAGGGAACTGGACCCATAGCAGGCACCGCTGACCTATAGGGGGCTGAGTAGCACCCACAAGAGCAGTCCACATCCTTACACCCCAACTTGTGAATGTGGCTTTGTTTGGACAAAAGATCTTTGCAGCGGTGATTAAGGATCTTGGAATGAGATCATCCTGAATTACCTGGCTTGTCTCTAAGTGTGAAGCTAAATTCCTTAAGTGGTTCATGGGAGAGAGGAAGAGGCCACTGGGAGCAGAGGCCACTAGTGAGCAGAACTGTACAGTAACAGGCAGAGGCAGGGCTGCAGGTTCTGGGGGATAGAGGAGGTCTCTTTATACTCCTGGCCTTCAGAGTAGTGAGGGAATGCATTTCCAGTTTGTTGGCCCTGTCTGTGGCGCTGTGTTGCAGTGGTCCCAGGACAGATTCTAGGCCCTTAGAGGAAGAGTCTGCTTGGAATTCATGGGCTTCTGGGCATCCTGGTGGGGTGGGAGTGTTTCGTACACACAGTGTAGCAAACTTGTCTCCCCTGCAGTCTCTGGGGGCAGTCCCGCTGTGGGCTGCAGACCTTATTTGCCATGAGGATTTTACCTTGCTAGTGTCCATATGGCTGTCTTTTCAAGAAATTTGTGTGTGTGTGTGTGTGTGTGTGTGTGTGTGTGTGTCTGGCACATGGCAGTGTCCAGGGACCTTCCTACCTGCATTCTCTTCCCCACCTTTGGGGATTTTAGGGTTTCAGGAACCATAATGTAGCATCTCTGGAGGGATCCAGGGTTCATGGGGACCACTCAGCATGTCAATGCCCGAATGCCATCATGCGAGGAAGGAGAAGGCGCCTCGAATGCCCAAGACTCACAAAGACCACTCTAGAGCTTGCTGTTGGGCATCTTGGCACAGCTGTTCTCCTTCTGCTGAGCAGGCTCAGTGGGTAAGTAGGTTTGTCTGGAGCTGCTAGATCTCAGCTTTCCTGAAGGTGAAAAGCATTTATTGAATGGTAAGGTAAGTATTTATCACTGTGCCTGGGACACCACTGATGGAGGTCCTGGATCCAGCCATGCCTGAAACTTTCCAACCCTTGAGCTTACCAGTGATGCAAGTCCAGTTGTCTCCATCAGGCCAACTTGACCTGTCATCTGTGGAGGAGAGCAGGTCTCTACTGATGCGCATCTGCTGCAGTGACTTGCCTTGGAGCCAAGCAGCGTTTTATTATGTTTCGCCCAGACTCGGAGCAATCTGAGATTACTTCCTGTCTTGTTCTGCTCAGTGCCTTCCTGGCCTTGGGTACTCTAGGGCCTTCTTATGGCAAACAGACATATGGTGTAATTGTTTCCTGTCTTGCTCCTCATGACACGGGGTCCATTATGGCATTTCCCAAGAGGCATGGAGAACGAGGTGCAGTGAACCTGGGTCACTTGCACGTAGCCTCTTACCCATCCTCCAACCTTCATCTTTTCTTGGGAGCCTCTCTGTCATAACTGACACGCGCTTATGGTGTCTCAGGTAAGCTGTTCTTGTTTTAGGTCCTGACAGATCATTTATGCTTTTTTTTTTTTTTTTTTGTCTTTTTGAGACAGGGTCTCACTATGCAGTTCAGACTGGCCTTAAGCTCACTCTGTAGCTCAGGCTGGTCTTGAACTCACAACAATCCTCCTGCCTCAGCCTCCCGAGTGCTGGGATTACAGGCCTGCGCCACCACGCCCGGCTCAAAGGTATTCTTTTTTTTTTTTTTTTTTTTTTTGGCGGAACCAGGGATTGAACTCAGGCCCTTGTGCTTGCCAGGGAAGCGCTTATTCCACTGAGCCATCTCCCCGGCCCCTATTTATGCTTTTTTTTTGGCTCTAGATTTCCCTGTTCCATAGCCTGAGAAGTTTCCTGCTGAATTCTTTTTTTTTTTTTGCATAATCAGGAATTGAACTCAGGCCCTTCCTGCTAGCGATTAAAAGACTTCTCACCTGGCAGCATGTTTACTATTTGTACACGTGATTTGGCATAGTCCATGTCACCTGCTGCCTTGTGCTATGACTCAGTTTCCCTTCGCAGTTCTGTCCCTCAAAGCATGCAGGGGAGCCGAAGCTGTTCAGTCCCATGTGAGTCTCATGTGGCTCCAATACCGGCTCACTGCAGATGCAGCTGTATTAGGATAGTACCTGTGCTCTCACAACGCTCGAGCCTGGAATTCTGATACAGGTCCCACAGGACTAACAGTGAGGTGTGACAGGGCTGCTTCCCGTAGGGGCCCCATGGCTGCACTGGATTCTCCACCTTCTTTGCTTTCTAGAGGCCTGTGTCCCTTGCCTTTGGCTCCTTCCTTCACTTCCCAGCCATGAGAACCAATTCCCTTTCTCTGCATCTACTTCACTATGAAGTGTGATGTCAATTTCCTGGCCCTCCTTGCGCTGACCCTGTGTTAGCTCTGGATCGACCTGGCTACTGCAGGACAATCTTTCATTTCAAGATCCTTAACTTTATCACCCTTCAGCCTCCCTCCCCAGTCCTTTTCCTGCTCTCACCAGAGCTACACAGTTTGTATGCTGTGTGGACATTTCATATCTGGTCTGTCTTAGAAATTCACTACTGTATTCCTGGGGCCTAAAAGGAATGTTGGATGAATTCTCTTCAAACTAGACACTTTTTCCTTTTCTCCACTTCTACTTGTGGCAACTGTGTGCATGTATCCTGTAAGACAGGAAGAAGCCCAGTACCATGCTCTAACCCCAGGGGATATCCATTATACGTGGACAATACCCTTACATGATTTCTTTATGTGACCCTGTGCTGTGGGTAGGGCCCGGCCAGGCACCAGGCCACCTTGGTGATGAGGAAGAAACCCTTCTATTTCCAGATGGACTGCTGGTCCCATACCTGAATAGCTCTGGCTTCTGGGAGCTTATGCTTTCTTTCCTTTTGGCTGTTTTTCTTTTTCTTGGTGAAACAGCGACAGGATCAAGATGTGCTGGAGTCTTAAAGTCAAAAGAATGTGGGACAGTTGCTTAGAGAGGAGAGATGAGGAGAGGTGTCCTGGTGTTGGTGGGGCATGGGGAGGCTAGCGGGGGTTGGGTAAGGATGCCAAGGGAGGCCCGTGGCATATGTTCAGCTGTTGGGCCTGTGTGGAGAGGAGTGCAAGGCTGATAGAATAGTGGACACTGTGCTGTACCTTTGCTGCTCCTGTGAGCTGAGGGCTGCAGCTCTGGAGGGGAGAGTGGAAAGCTGGGGCATCCAGAACACTCTTAGTGGGCACAGGTGGACAGCAGTGTGCTTCCTATGTGGCAGGGCGGTGCTGGGCAGGAGGGAGTGGGGTGAGCACAGAAAGTCTGGAACATGCCTGAAACCCAGTCCCTCAAGGGGCCCACTGTGAACAGGTGGCCACTACACATGAGCTTCCTTTCAAAGGGACACCCACACCTGTTGCTGCCTGTGCCCAGTGGGTAGGGAGGCCTGGGCATGTTAAGTTCTTAAGAGACCCATAGGCTGGTTGGAGTAGGTGCGTGGCAGTGAATGACCTTTGCTAAGCTCATAGGTCATTTCTTGCTCAGACCCACGGGCTCTGACTAGTTCTTCCTTGTCCTTCCCCCTGAAAATAGCATTAGGGTCAGAGCCAGGGACCAGAATGCTTGCAAAGGAAATCTCTGTGTGGGCTGCAGGTTGCTCCTGGCAGGTGCATCCTGATACTTTTCTGGGCTGCCCTTGTCACCAAGTGGTCTCAAGGACTCCACAGGCTCTTGGGATGGCAGGTCCTGTGGGTGGGTGGGTGGCCTACCACACAGGTTCCTCTCAGAGTGGTTCTCCTGTGTTCATTCTTCTGAGGAATTTGTGGGGCTTCAGGCTTTTGCTGCTCAGACCTCCTGGATTATCTGGGGAGTGGTGGGAGCCCAGTGGGTCCAGGAGGTGGAGGATCCCCTGAGCACACTGAGGGCGCTTGGGTGGTGCAAGGCAGGCAGCGGCCTCATGCTTTCCTGCCAGACTCACTCCCTCCGACGACAGCACCCATCCCTCCTTGCCATGCTGTGCTGGGAACTGTCTCATGAAGGACAGCTCTTGCCTCTGCCACCAAGAAGTACTTTGTCCTCTGGATCGCTGACGGCGGGTTTGTGGGTTGCTCGACAGGGTGACTGCGGTTTGGGGCAGGCTTGAAGCTTCAAAGGCAGTGAGGAGCAGGGTGGTGCTGGGCAGGAGGCAGTGGGCAGAGCACTGAGGGCCAGAGGCTGCCTTAAGGGTCAGTTTTAAGAGACTTAAGTGAAAGGAAGAGACATAAATCAATGGGTCTCAATAACGGTAATCTGTACTCTGAGAAGACACCTGCCAGCGTGTACAGATATTTTTGGTTGTCACAACCAGGGAGGGCTGCTGGTGTCTTGTGGGTGGAGCACACTACAGCGCACAGAACCACACTTGGCGCAGAGAATGGCCAATGCACAGACATGGCATTTTGCTCAGGCAGAAAAGCCTGGCTGCAGCTCCAAGAGCGATGGCTGGGTAGACAGGGGACCCCCACATGACCTTGAGGAAAACTCCCTCATTGCACCTGGAGTTCTCCCTGTCGAAAAGCTCCATTTATCTTTTTGAACTTCAGTTAGTGGTTCAAGGAAGCCCTGGGACAAGGACTCACAGAATGGGGGCATTTGTAGGAACAGCAGATAAGTCAGAGAAGTGGAGTGTGAACAATAACTGCAACTTTGTCTTGGGTGCGCCAAGCTCTTTCAGAGGTGAAGGGAGGCCTCTGGGGAAGTTGAATCTGAGCTGGGTAACTGGCTGTACCAGCCCCACCCAAGGAAGACCCTTCTCTTGCCAAAGTTGCCCTTTGTAAAAATCTTAGCTAGGTGCTACCTGGAAGCGAAGGAAGCCTGCATTTCTGAGCATGCGCAGATCACAGCGGCTGGGCTGTGGCGCTCTCCGAGTGCACAGCTGGGGAAGCACATGCTGGCCCTGTGGCTGAGAGCAACCTTTTGAGCTTGTGATCAAAACCCTCTGCCAAGTGAAACCAAGAGTCCCAGATGATCTCCTGGGGAGCCACCAGGGTTGGAACAGGAGTGTGGGGGTAGGGAAGGCTCAGGAAAGCTCTGAAAATTCTGCAGAATGTTTTGCTTTTGTTCACTTAGAGGAATCTTCTGATAAAACAAAACTGAAACCTTATTTTCCCATGGACGGTTTCATGGTGACAACACACACAGACTGGCCCTAAATTACATGACTTGTCAGTGGCTTCTACTGCAGGATGCTTTTGGAGGTCAGCTTTATCAACATATAATTTATAAATAAAATTTCATCAACTCAACTGTACAGTTTGGTAAGTTTTGACAAATGTATGGACCTGCATGGCTACCAGATCCTGGCACAGAGCATTTCGGTCACCCCAGAAGTTGTTTTGTATCCTTTCTGTAGTTAATCTTTCCCTCTGGCCACAGTCTTTGGCAAGCTCTGAGCTTTTTTCCATCCCTGTAGTTGGGCCTTTTTGTGAAGTAGGTGAGCTCTTCCAGTGTAGCTTCCGGGTTTGGCTCTTAAAGCTTGGTCTGATCTTGCAAGAGCCATCCAAGCGGGTGTTCCTCAGATAACAAGCTTGTTTTATTGTGCCACAGTTTGCCTACTTACCAGGTGATGGACATGTGGACCTGGGTGTAGTTCTGACAGCTCAATGAACCTGGCCTATGGGTGTCACTGTGGACACGTGCTTTCTGTTTTGTAGGATTCTTGTCTTTTGGGTAAATACCCATAAGTGGAATTCCTGGGTTACATCATAGGGATGACCTTTCTGGGGTTTATCAAACTATTTTCCAAAATGTTAACTATTTTGGTGTCTATGTTATAGGGTATTTTTTCATGGTTTTGTGTTTGCTGAATGACCTAATGATGTATACCTGGGCTTATGTGCCACAGGTGTACTCTGATGAAGTGTCTGTTCAGATCATTTGACCATTTAAAAGACTGGCTTGTTTTCTGACCAAACTGCACAGCTGAGTTGACGAAATTTTATCTATAAATTATACGTTGACAAAGCTGACCTCCAAAAGGATCGTGCAGTAGAAGCCACTGATAAGTCTTGTAATTAAGGGCCAGTTGGTGTGTGTTGTCACCATGAGACTGTCCGTGGGGAAATAAGATTTCAGTTTTGTTTTGTTAGAGGATTCCTTTAAGTGAACAATCAAATTGGCAAGAGTTTTTTTATTTATTTTATTTTATGTATTTAGGACAGGGTCTGCAGAGTCTCACTACACAGTTTGGACTCCTAGTGATTCCTCTGTTTTCAGCCTCCCAAGCACTGGGATTACAGGCATGTGCCACCATGCCCAGTCTCAATCGCTATCTCAGTGTGCCCTGGGGGTAAGGCTGGCACTGCAGGCCAGGGATGGAACCCCAGCTGCTGCACTCTGCCTAAGCAGGTGCTTTAGTCCACTGAACTATTTGGCTGGCCTTGTCAAGAGTTCTTGATGTGTTCTGCATATTATATATTATAAACATCTCAGTGTTGTTTTAATTTGCATTTCACAGATGGCTAGTGATGTGGAGCATTTTTTCATATATTTATTCGCTTCTTTAATTTTGTCCTCTGAGAAGTATGTATTCATTTGATGCCCACTTCTGGATTGGGTCTTTAAATTTGAGGGCCCTAATGTATTAGTTCTTTATAAATTCTAGAGAGCACACCTTTGTCTGAGTGCTTATTAGTTAAGATTTTTTGAAATTTGTGGGTTGTCTTTTCACTTTGTTCATAATTTCTTTTGATGTGCAAAAACTTCTCAATAAGAATTGGTCCCAATTGTTAATTCTTTCAAGTGTTTCCCGTGAGAATATATGTTTGTTCATGAACTCTTTGCCTACTTCTATGTCTTCAAGAGTTACTCCTACTTTCTCTTGGTCTTAACCATCCAGCAGAAAAGTATAAAAATGAGGTATATAAAGTAAAGCCATATTAATATGCTGAGCTGTAAATGGCTCTAGTCAACAACTTCTGTGGATAACCCATTACTATTGTGGACTGCTGGCCTGTGTTGGAGTGTTTTGCTGACTTCAAGCACCTATAATAATTTAATGCCAACAGAATACCCATCTCTGACAGGACCAAACAAAAAAAGGGGATACAAAGGAAGGACCATTCTGTATTTGTATATACAGAACAGTTAGGATAAATATGCAGCTACTTTCACGTAATTCTATGAGAAGAAAGATTTGCACTAATAGTGTTTGGACAGGATATCCTGTCTGCTTCTTGTACTAACCACTAGGAAGATAACAATGTAAAAAGTTGTAATTATTGAAACTGTACTATAAATCAGCTTTAAAAAAAAGATAGGCATATAGCTACATTCTCTTAATTCAATGAATAGAGGGATCTGCTCTAATAGTGTTTGTAAATAGAATATCATGTCTGTATCTTGTACAACCAATAACCAATAAGAAAACAATATGCAATGTATTAATTATTGAATCTGTTCTACTAATTTGATTTGAAACTGTCTCATTGCTATTTGTTCTTCAATAAAATTATGGAAAAATAAAAATAATCTGACATATTGTCAGATGTTTTGCAGTTTTATTTTTTGGGCTTAACCTTTAATTTTTCTTTATAACATTATCTGAGGACCACAATTTTAAAGTTTTACAAAGTTTTAACTTATCAAGTGTTTTTTTTTTTTATACTTTGTGTTGTTTTGGTATGTCTTAAACAGTTTTTGCTTAAACCAAAGTCATGAAAAATTTTTCCTTTTTTTTTAAAGGAAGTTCTATAGTTCCATCTCTTCACTGTGTTATAGGCCAATTTTGAGTCAATTTGAATGTATGAAAGTAGAGTTGTGATTAATTTCCTATATATAGCCAATATTATTTATAATATTATTTACCCAAGAGAAGATTCCTTGCTTAGTTGTCTTGGGATCACATATTTAGGGGTCTATTTCAGTTTCTATTTTGATTCCCTCCACCCCAAAAAAAGCCATTACTTTTTGGAGAAGAGCACCAAATGTAGCAAAGAAGAGAAACAACAGCAAGGTCAAAAAAGCACTTATGTTTTTACCACTTTAAACACTTGTTATCATATTTGAGTCTTCCATTTAGTCTGCAACACCCACAGAAAAAATGCAGGTGATCTCTGGCTGTGTTCCACTCTCTGACACACTTCTGAGGTTCGGGCATGCCCCCTGTGGGAACCAAGACTTTCCACACTTTCATGGTTCCAAGATCACTAGGAAAAGAAACTGCATGAGGGGGACTCAGCGGTGTTATAAGACCCCTAAAATCTCCAATCACTGTGGCGCGGTGATTCATTATTCATATTCTTATGAATAATGAATACCATTATTCATAAGAGGAAAGCTGTTTTAGCTCACCAGACAACGAATGGTATCCACACTGGTTTTGCTAAACCACCGAGCTGGAGTTGCCTGTCGTCTGTGTGGGGCTCCCCCTTCATTCCACTGAGAAGTACCTCTGCAGGCGGAGGCTGGCGTTGCAGGGAGAGCCGGTGGGGTGCCCAGGCCGCGTTCCTGAGGACAGCCCCCTCCTCCTCAGGGGCGCCAGCCGCCGACGTGGCGGGCAGCAGCGCGGTTCCCAAGGTGCCCCAGCTCCAGCTCTGGGCCGGCGAGCGCGGCCAAGGGAAGCAAGGGTGCTCATCAGCACAGCGGCCTGGCCGCGGGGCTGGTGCACCGGTGGCTCCGTGGGGGACGCGAGGGAACGCCCAGCTGCCTCGGAGAACAGGCTGGCGGCGGGATGCCGGCGCTGCGGAAGCAAATACAGAACTGAGGGCGCTGTACCTGAGAGCAAGGCAGTCACTCAGCTCACCATTCTGCGGCTGGAAGGCGCAAGTGGCCGACTGACTCCCTGGCCTAGTGAACGATGCTCTTGGGACACTTCCGGTGGAGACTGGAAGTAGAGGCATGGGGTGCCGGCTGGCGTGCTCTCCGTGAAGACCCCTTCTCTTAAATCGCTAATCGCCACTCGCTATGCCCTGCCCCATAAAGGCCCTGCCACCTCTCAACATCCATGTGGGTGTCAAGCACTGGGGCGTGACCAGTGGGGGCACCCCGAGTCCCTGTCACACCATGGCACGTGGAAGCTGGGGAAGGCAACAAAACAGGTTCTCCCCTGAGCTTGTGAGTGACCTGGTGGGTGTAGGACCTGGGAACTCTAGAACTTCCAGAGGGTAAGTATGTGTTTTAGGCCACTGTGGCTGTCTCGGTTACTTCTCTCATTGCTGAGACAAAATACCTGACACGAAAATTAAGGAAGGAAAGGTTTATTTAGTTCACAATTTGTGGAGGTTTCAGTCACTATTTGGCTGACTCCAAGGCAGGGTGGCACATGGAATAGGGCAGCAGTTCATGGTGGCAGAAGACAGCAAAGACAGCAAGAGCAAAAAGGCAGGAGCAATGGCTGCAGCGGCGAAGGCTGTCTCCCTCATACTGCATGCAGGCTGCCTGCCCCAGGATGGGTGCAGCACTTGCACCCACAATCCCAGTACTGGATCATGAACTAATCACAGCCTCTAAAGTCCGTCCCATGGCTGCAAGAGGCTTTGGGGAGAACCTAGACACAAACCATAACAGCGTTTTTGGCAGTTGGTTGAAAACAAGCACAATGTTTGACCATCGCTACTTTGTCCTCTCTGTTCCATGTAGTAGGATGGTGAGACAATTACACTGCACACTTGCTAATGTTTTCCTTTAGATTAGCCTGAGAATTTAGCCAACATCATACAGGCTAGTTTTTAAACTAAAATAAACCAAACCAAACCAAAACCAACTGCAGTAGGTTTTTTGGGATATAATCTGAGGCTGTAGCCTACCAATTATTAATAATAGCATTGCCATAGCATGCATACAGAATGCGCTTCTTAAAATCCATGTGGTAATATGCTGTACTTATAGGAATTCTTTCATAAATGTGGCTGTAATTCACCAAATGCTGATGAATTCAGTGTTTCAAAGAAAAGATAGGTAGCCCCGCGGTGCCCAAAGAACTGCATTCTGCCAGGACATGGGAGAGCTCCTCTGTAGTGCTGGCAACTAAACCAGCCCCTGTGAATGGAGAGTATGCAAGCGTCTTTGTAGTAGTTATTCATAGTACAAGATGCAGACATGATATCTTATCTAAACATTATTAGTAGAAACCTTTCTTCTCAGTGAACTAAGAGAAAGTAGCTGCATGTCTATCCTAACTTTCTTTTTCACAACAAAACAGTTCTTTATACTGTTGCAAAGTTAGTAACATGTGATACTACATTGCTTAGCGACTAACAGCTGACCTTAACTAGACAGGATGTTCATTTCAGGAGTGAGGTAGCGTGTTTGCTTTAGGCACTGGGGCCTAGTCCCATCTGCACACATTTGATCAATTTTCTAGCTTTGTGGCTTCCAACATATCCCCCCCCCCTTTTTTTTTGTCAGAGATAGGTGTTCCATTGCAGTTAGAGAAGCTGTGTTTGGAGAAGTCTTTAAAGGACCTTTTCATACTTGAAGCCAGTCCAAAGATTGTAGGTACTTGAATTCAGCAAAATAACCCAATATAGTCCGTAATAGTAGTGAGTTACCAGCACAACTTGGAATTGTCTGAAGCTGTTGAATTGAGCCTTTTACAGCTCAGCATATTAATATGGCTTTACTTTTTATACCTTGTGATTACATTTTCTGCTGGATGGTTAAGACCAAGTTAAGGCCAGACCTATATAACTAAAAATGTAACTTTTGCTACCTGACAAGGTCAGTCAAACCCCCTCAGGATTTACCCTGGGACCATGTGCAGCACCTCATGGATCTTCTGTCAGTGTCAGCCGTCTGGATGAATCATGGCCATTGCTTAATCAATTTGCTCTCTGTGAAACCCAAATATAGTTTTAAAAGTACTTTTTGGACAGGGTTTCACTGGCCACAGATTCCTGGGCCTAAGAGACACCCCCGCCTTCATTTTCTGCAAGGACTACGGATGTAAGCCTCTAGGCCTGGCATTCCTATTTTAGGTTTTGAATGTTGTTATGGCCACATTTAGATGTCTTCCTTCGTGCCTCTTGTGGCCACAAGGCTTTCTGGGAGGTGGCTGGATATGGAGTGTGCGATTGATTGGTGGTGGAATGCTGGGATTAAGAGTGTGGGATTAAGGGTGGGTGACTGATGGCTCCATCTGCTGATTAGATTGGCTCTGCCACAATCCTGGTGGACTGGATACAATATAAGGGACAGGGAGAGGCTGTCTTCCCTCCCTTGTTGGATTGGCTGTCTTCCACTGCCATGAGCAAATGCTCACCTGCCCAGTGTTGCCCTGCCGTGGATCCAACTGATTATTCATGGAAACCTCTACAAGTGGCAAATAAACCTTTCCCCCTTTAACTTTTGGTACTAGGTATTTTTGTCACAGCCGTGACACAAATAATTAAGACAAATATCGAATAGGAGTTAATCATATCTCAATATGTTCCCTAGGCCTTTGAAGTTATTCAAAACTGCTCTACTAAGTAGCAGATTTGCTACTACCAGAGCACCTCAAAAGGCTGTCAAGATGTTGCTGAGGGGATTCCTGCAGAGTGGGAAGTTATGTAGGCAACCCTACGGTCCTTCCCACACTCAGAGCATGTGATTCTAGGGTCTGGAGTCTCCTGGAATTGCTTCTCAGTTTTCTTGCTGATCCCTGTTCCAGTTGCCCTGTGTTTCTGAAGAAACAGCTCTGTAAAGTTAGAGTGGCAGTGTCCTGAGTGCTGAGCTCCCTCATCTCCTAAAGGAGGTTGACCTTTCAAAGGTCACACAGTTGGCCCATTGCAGGGATGCAGCTGGGGCCAGCTCTCCTAGACTTGGTATCTCATCTGACGCAGACCAGGGATGCCGCCAAGCTGTCCTTGTTCCTCTTTCTCTTGCCATCTTTGGGGAAGCTGAGGGACTGTAAAGCCAGCTCCTAATGCCTAGCTTCTTTTCTTGGTCACCTCTACAATTCTCTCCCATTGTCAAGGAGTTTGTTGTGGGGCTACAATTCTTTCCTGTTACCAAGGCACCTCTCCTCATTCTGGATAGCTAGGGTGGAAAATAGGCCAGCAGGGTCCTGGGGGCACAGAATTTGATGTAAGATCCCAGGAATTGAGTTTGCTCTTTCAACAGACATTTTGGGCTTATGTTACACTCTGAATAAATGTATACAGGGCCTGTGTAGGGAGCAGCATAGAGTGTGTGTGACTATTTAGGGTGGTAGGCATGGGGGTGACTTGCTCTCTCCCGTTTCATGTTCAGGGCTGCCAGGCCACTCAGTACTAGCTAATGGAAGACTGCTGTGGCATAAGGGTGCATGGATTTGTCTCTTGGGGCGGGGGAAGCAAGGGCTGAGAGTAAAGACTGAACAGCTGTTTTACCTCTTGTGGGTGAAACTTAGAAAATAAAAGTAAGGTTGCTGACCCCAGCTTTCGAAGTATTAGGCACTGGGCTTAGAAAGGGGAAGTCTGATGAGACAGCGAGGAGCAGTCACCACTGGTGAATGGTGTGAGCAGTGGAGCCCTGACCAAGCTTCACAGTGGTAGTGGTGGGGTCTAGGGGGGCCACTTATAGGCCAAGTAATCAGAAATCTGTTCCCTTTGTTGGCAGAGGCTGAAGCTGGAAGCTGGTTATATATATGAGGGCAGGACAGGGCCAGTGTGTCTAAGGCAATCAAGCTGCCCATCTTGGGAAAAGCATTCTGTTTGCACAATTTCAGTCATTAGTTGCTAACCAACTCGTGTCTGATAATATGAACTTTGCAAAGGTACAAATAAACACTTCTACTACTGTTGTTCAGTCCTCCCTTCCCATCTGGTAAGGAGGCCTCCACCTGACCTGGCTCCTGCCTGTTTTCCTCACTCCTGCTGTTGTTCTTTGCTGGGGTACACCGAGAGGCCAATGAGTCCCTACACCTTTTAAACCAAAAAAGCTAAACATGAAATTTGAGGGCTTTCATTCAAAATAGCAAGTGAACACACAATTTATAGCAAGACAAATTAAAAAAAAAAAAACAAAAAACTAGGAGAAAGGGCCGGAAGATAGCTCAGAAGAATAAGTGCTTGCCTGGCAAGCACAAGTGCCTGAGTTCAATCCCCAGTTCCACCAAAAAAAGAAAGAAAGAAAAAAGAAGAAAAGAAAAAAACTAGGAGAAATTGTGCAAAAATGTGCAAGATCAAAAGTGAAAACCAGCAGACTCTGCCCTCAAGAGCACCAAGATGGTTAGGTCTCGGGCATGGACACTTACCATTGAAAATGTGTTGCTTTTCTGTAGACTGTAGGATCAATGCAGTTTCAAGCAAATTACCAAAGAAGCTTTTCTCTTCTTGAAAAATCTGTTCTGAAGTAGGCCTGTGCTGTGGGCTACACCTGGACATCCTGCAAGTGCCTGCCGCCCTCTCAGGCAGGGCCTTTGGAAGATGATGACTCGGGTGCTCCATGTGATGGTGGGGGGTGGGGCCGTGAAGAAGCCTGTGATGGGACCATGGCCTGGAAGGGTGCATCTCCCTGCCTGCTCCTCACTTTGCTGCCCTTTTCCTGGAGCCCACGGCTATGCCTCTCTGCAGTGTCGTTTCCTGCTTTGGAGCCAGTCAAGCACTGACTGAGCATTGGATGTTTGTTTCAGCTTGAGAAAGTGACCGAGACAATCTGTAAGGCTACATGTAGGAAGATAGCCAGGAGGTGCATGTGTGTGCATGCACATGTGTGGGTGTGTGCATGTGTGTACATGTGTGTGACTCCTACAAAATTTTTATATAAATTTCCACGGAGAAAATTTACTTGTTTTGGTGGCTAAGTCCTGATGAGCTCACGGCGTGGTGAACTGGCACACAGGGATGCAGGCAGCTCAAGCCGATTCCTCGCTCCTTTGAAATCAGGCCTTCCTCTGAATGAAGCCATGGCAGACGCAAGTCTGTTCTCACCCGCCATCTTGCTGCTCTAGTGTCAAATAAACGGCCTCCTGCAGAGCATATTCTCCTGTGTTTGCTGTGTTCCTGGCTTAGCGTGTCTCTGATTTGTCCAAGTTGTATTAGTAATCACTCCTTGTTCTTTCTTGAGACAGGGTTTGCTGTGTACCCCAGGTTGGCCTTGAACTCACAGCAATCCTCCTGCCTCAGCCTCCCCAGGGCTGGAGTTGTAAGTATGTGCCACCACAGCTGGCCTCCTTTCTGCTACTTAGTAGACTCAGGTTATGTGCATCCCACCTTTTGTCTGTTTACTCTCAGGAGGACACTGGGCTACTTCTGATTTTAACCATCATGACTAAAGCTGCTTTCAGCTGTTTGGATACACGTTGGTTGTGCATACATTTTCATTTTTGAGTGTAGGATGAAAATACTCAACTGTTTAGCCTTAAAGGTTGGCTGTTAGTTTTTATTGTATGTCTTTTACCACATCAGAAAAGTTCCCTTATATTTGTATTTCACTGAGATTTTATTTTTTAAAGCATGAATAGTTGTTAGATTCATTTAAATGCACTTTTTCTAATTTGTGAAGATAATGTGTGATTTTTATTCTCTAATTTGTTGATGTAGTGGAGCACATTGATCAACATTGAAAGCTAACCCAGGGCGCAGCTGCTTAGGCAGAGCGTGGTGGCTGGGGTTCAATCCTGGCAGTGTGCTGAGGCAGTGACTGAGACTGGGCGTGGTGGTGTGCGCCTGCAATCCCAGAGCTTGGGAGGCTGAAAACAGGAGGATCACTATCAATCAGATCTACATAGAGACTCTGTAGACCCTGTATTAAATACATTAAAAGAAAAAAAGAAAAAAAGCTGATCCAACCTCCTTTTCCAGGGATAAGCTTACCTTGGTGAGGGAGTATTGCCTTACTGCTGGATTTGAATTCCTAATATTTTAGTTTTATGTGTTTGTTAATTCCTTTTTCAATTTTGATATAAGGGTAATGCTAGATTTTCTTTTTTGTATTTTTTAAGGGAAGGGTCTACAGGATGTTCAGGGTCTCACTTCTAGATCAGACTCATAGTGATCCACCTGTTTACAGCCTCTGAAGAGCTGAGATTACAGGCACATGCTGCCACACCTAGTCTCCGAATTCCTAATATTTTGGTGAGGATTTTTATTGCCTGTGTTCACTAGGGGCTCCGCTCCATAGTTTTCTTGTATGATTTGGCACAGGCTTTGGTATCAGGGTAATACTGGCTACATGGAATTACTTAGGGAATGTTTCCTTCTGTGATTTTTTTTGGAGGAGACTTCAGAATTTGTATTATTCTCTTATTAAATATTTAGCAGATTTTCCAATGAAACCATTTGGGCCTGAAATTTCTTGCTGGGAAGATTTTTAAAGTACAAGCTCAGTTTCTTTAATAGATGCAAGACTATTTAGGTTATCTGTTTCATCTTGAGTGAACGTGTGTGTGTGCGCCCTCGCACACGCGTGCGTGTGTGTAAATTGAACTTGGGACCTTGCGCCTGACAGGCAGGCTCTGTGCTGCTGAGTTACATCTCCAGCTCTGTTGAACAGGTTTTGGTAGTCTGTGTTCTGGAAGGAACCAGTAAATTTCATTCTAGTTGTCAAGTTCATGGTAGAATAGTTAAGATGTTATTTTGTTACTGTCTCTGGGATCTGTATAGTAAGCCTTACTTTGGTATTTTCTGCCCTTTTTTTCTCTTGGTCATTCTAGCTAGAGGTTTGTTGATATTCTTGATATGTTCTTAAAGACCTAGCTTTTAGGTTTTTTTTTTTTTTTTTTTTTTGTACTGAGAATTGGACTCATGACCTGGCAATTGCTGGGCAGGTTCTGTGCTGCTGAATTTTGGGCAGGTTCTGGGTTAGATTCTGTGCTACCTAGCCCTAGTTTTTGGTATTTTTAATTTTGTCTTTTGGTTTTGTTTCCAGTCTTATTCATTAATTTTCTTTTCTTTCTTTTTTTTTTTTCATTCATTAATTTTCTCTTTTAATCTTTGTTAGCATCTTCCATCTGCTTGCTTTGGGTTTAACTTTGCTTCTTTTTTCTGGACTCTGGAAGTGGAAGTTTAGGTTATTTATTTGTAAGTACTTCTGTTTCCAGTCTAATGATGCAAACTTCTCTCTACACACTGTTTCACCTGTGTCTGGCAGATTTTGGTTAGCTGTGTTTTCATTTTCACTCCTTTCAAAGTATTTTATAATTTCCCCTGTGATTTACTTTTTGGCCTAGGGATTATTTAGAAGTGTGTTGGTTAGTTTCTAGATTCTTGGGGGGATTTCTAAGTATTGTCCCGTCCCCGATTTGTGATAGAATTTCGTTATGGGCTATAGAAAACACTTTAAATGATTTCAAATATTTAGAATAATTGTTAAGAGTTCATGAAGACTATGGGACCTAGGACACGGTCTGTCTTGATGGAAGTCCGTGTGAACTTGAAAAGACGCGGAGTCCTGTGTCCCTGGTGGCGTGGGCCGCTTGGCGGGCACTGCTCGGGTGGCCCACGTTCTTGAAGACCTCCCATCTGCCTGTTCTACTCTATGGAGTGAGGAGTGTTGGGGTCTTTATGTAACATTTAGGAATTTATCTACTTCTTCCATCTCTTCCTTTATTCCTTATATATGTTGAAGCCTTTTCATGGGGCGCTTACACATTACGATCTGCACCTCGTGCTGCAGTTAAGCTTTTGTTGTATTTTATTCTTTAAATAAAAAGAATTTATTTACTTTACCTTTGTTAATTTTATTTTTTTGAAATCAACTTTGTTGGAGACTCATGTAACTATTCTACTTTATTTTTAAATAGCCATATATATTTTATTGAGATGTAATTTCTTTCTTTTTTTTTTTTTTGTATTTTTTTAGGGAAGGGTCTATAGGGTATTCAGGGTCTCACTACTAGATCAGACTCGTAGTGATCCACCTGTTTTCAGCCTCCCAAGTGCTGGGATTACAGGTGCACACTACCACGCCCAGTCTCGACTGACATCTCAACGCACCCCGGGGGCTGGGCGGGCAGGGCGGCAGGACCCTGGATGAATCCCCAGCAAGCGCTTTAATCTGCTGAGCTATATTTATTTTCATTTTCTGTATTTAGTGAGATATAGGATCTCACTATGCAGATTGGACTCATAGTGATCCTCCTGTTTTCAACCTTGCCAGTTCAGTTCTGGGATTATAGGTGTGCGCCAGCACATGTAGACTTGCGCCTGGTATCGGGGTCGGCTCGGGGATCGAACCCTGGCCCCTGAGCTTGCCAAAGCCGGTGCTTAGTCTGCTGAACTATCTTGCTGGCCCAGTATTTTTTAGTGTATTCACAGGGTGTGAAAAATCAGTCCCATCAATTCTGAAATAACTTTCTGTTCCCAAAGAAATTCTGTGCCCATTCGCATCCAATCCCCTCCTTTGTCTCTTTCCAGGCACCCATTCTTTTTTCTCTCTCTAAAGTTTTGGCTCTGGACCCTTCACAAGGCATGGAATGGCACCACCTGTGGCCTTCAGTGTCTGGCTCCCTTCATTGAGCACCATGTTTTCAAGAGTCCTTCAAGCCACTGTAGCCACAAGTTCTGCGCTGCTTTTCATGCTGATTTGCTCCATTACATCATGCACCACATTTGGCTCAGTTTTCCAAAAATCATCGTGTGGATGTGTTTTCGTTTCTCTTGGGCAGGAAATTCTAGGAATAGCATTGGTGGGCTGTCCAGTAGGCCTGTGTTTAACTTTATAAGTAGCTTTGTTCATGACAAATCATTGTCCATCCTTTAAGGTTTAACCTCTTTTTTTTTTTTGGTGGCCAACTCAGCCCACCCTGGGGTGGGGCTGGTGTAGCCTGTGGGGCTGGTGTAACCTGTGGTGCTGGGCAAGTAGTGCGCTTGCCTAAGCAGGTGCTTTAGACCCCTGAGCTATCTTGCTGGTCCCAGCTTTTAAACTATTTGTATTACTGCATTTAAAGTGAATTTCTTATAGACGACAAGAGTTTGGATATTTTATTTTAATATTATTTGAGCATCTCTTTTTTAATAGTGTACTTGACTATGTGCCTCTAATCACATGGTTGATTATTATTTCTGTTTGTTTTCCTCTTTTTTTATTCTTTCAGATGTTTTAATATTTTCCTCCCATGTTTGTTTATGGACATCTGAGCATTTATTTCTTTGCATTAAAGTGCTTGCACTATTGCTACATTCCCCTCCCCAGCTTTACTAATGCGTGCTAGACAGATAAAGACTGTGCTGCATGGTGCCTGGAAAGGTGCATGCCTCAGGAAGGGGTTTTCACAGTTCAGCTAGTTACCACGGCCATCACCGCACATGGCTGTGTGTGTGTGTGTGTGTGTGAGAGAGAGAGAGAGAGAGAGACAACAGTAGCTCCTCAAGGCTGTGAATCCCACAGAGCTGAGCCTTTCTGCCCTTGGCCAGCTTGCCTCCCTTCCCCTCATGCCTCTCCCCTTGGAAGCCGCCATCACAGTCTCTGCTTCTGTGAGCTTGGCTACGATAGCGTTATCATGTCAGTGAGATTGTGTAGTATGTGTCCTTCTTGTGTGGCTTGTTTGGCTTTGCACAGCACCCTTGAGCTCATGCGCATCTGGCGACTGGAAGGTTTCCTTCTGTTCCAAGGCTCGGAGTGGCCTGTCCTAGGCATATACTGCCTTCCTTCCTTTCTTTTTCTTTTAACCCATTCTTCCATGGGTTGATATTAGTTTGCTTCTATGCTTTGGCTATCATGAATAAGGCAGCAGTAAGCCTGAGAATAGAAATATCCCTCCAGGATTTTGTTCTAATGACCTTGGATTAACACTCAGAAGCACAACTGCAGATCATGTGGGAGTCTTAGTTCTATCTTGCTGAGGCCTGTCCACTGTTTTCTGTAATGCTGAAATAATTCCACTTCCCACAGTGGACCAGCAGCTCAGGTTCTCTATGCCTTGCCAAGATACGTTAGCTTTGTTTTCATTCTTCTCACTTGAACAGGTGGGAAGTGGCAACGTCTGGGGGCTTTGGCTGTTTCCCTGGTGATTAGAGATGCGGGGCACCTTTAGATGCACTTTTCTTAGGTTTATTTCGGGGCTGAAACCTGCGTTTCACCCACAGAGTGAAGGGTCCCCTGCGCAGCCCCATCACCCTACGGCCCTTCCGCAAGGGCTCTTGCTCTAGAGGCAGAGTCCGCCTTCCTGCGCTGCTGTTTCAGAGTTCTCACAGGTGCATCTTCTTTGGTGTGAGGAGAGAGAAAAGGTAGAGACATGTAACAGGGGTCCCCCTCCCTGGAGCCCCATCCTAGTTCCGTTGCTAGAAAGGAGCCGACATTTGCTGGGACATTTGTCTTTATCTCCAAAGGCTGTGGCACCTGCAGGAGGACTCGCTCTAGGGCAAGGCAGGAGAGGGAAAAGGAACAAGAAGGAGGGGGTTTCCCTTTCCGGGCCCCTCAGCTCCCTTCCTGTCCTGGGGACAGGCTCCTCCTGCTTTGTCCACACTCTTGGCCTGGTTCCAGGGTTCAGGTTCCTGGAAATTTGGAAGGGAAAATCCCAGGAAGCTTGTTACCTCATATGCATTCTTAGATAATTAGTTTTCTTCCCTGAAAGATCCACCTGTGGTTACTAGCTTTCCAGAGGCCTCACAATATCACTCTTGTGTCTGCCCAGAGTCTGGGTGGATTTGGAGGGGGAGAGAGGCTGGGGCTTGTGAGATCTCGCCCGCCCCTCTGAAGTGTCAGGAGCAGCTTCTATAGTCCTGCAGTCCTCATCCTGTTGGTAAGAAGCAGGGGTAGGTGTCTAGAACAAGGCAAAAGAGAAATACCTGGCCTATGCAGCCATGACTGTTGGGGAAAGCATTTTGTCTGCTTGTCTTCCTTCCTTCCTTCCTTCCTCCCTCCCTCCCTCCCTTCCTTCCTTCCTTCCTTCCCTCCTTCCCTCCCTCCTTCCCTCCCTCCTTTCTTTCTTTCTTTCTTTCTTTCTTTCTTTCTTTCTTTCTTTCTTTCTTTCTTTCTTTCTTTCTTTCTTTCTTTCTCTCTCTCTCTCTCTCTCTCTCTCTCTCTCTCTCTCTCTCTCTCTCTTTCACTCTTTAGTTTGGGCTGGCCTTGGGCTTGCAGCGATCCTCCTGCCTCAGCCTCCCCAGTGCTTGGATGACAGGTCATGCTACCATGCTCTGCTGTTTTAAGAAAAAATTTAATTCAGTGGAAGCAGCCACAGCCTGTTGAGCTAAGACCCTGAGGCAAGCAGTTGGCTTCCTGGGATGAGAGTGTGACTCATGCTCTGCTTGTTGTATTAGAATAAATTCAAGAGGAAGTGAGATGGCTCTGTGTGTGACACAAGCACGGAACTACTGGGGGAGAATTGGCATGAATGATCTCTAGCCTGGGGTGGAGCAGTCACTTACGAACATAGTATGAGGTGTAGGCACGTAGAAGTGACTGGCTTGCTTGGCGGAGCAGCAGAACGAAAGCACTGCTGGCAAGGGTGGAATGACCACACTGAGCACTTCTGAGCAACAAACAGAACAACAAACAAGTGGGTTTTTTTTTTTTTTTTTTGTATTTTAAGGAAGGGCCTACAGGGTGTTCAGGGTCCCGCTACTAGATCAGACTTGTAGTGATCCACCTGTTTACAGCCTCCCAAGAGCTGGGATTACAGGGGTGCACCACCACACCCAGTCTCAACTGCCATCTCAGTGCACCCTGCCTGGCAGCCCCAGGGATCAAATGCCTGGCCCCTGTGCCTGCTTCCAAGTGCTTTAATCCACTGAGCTATTTGGCCGGCCCTTAAACGAGCATTTTAAAACCTGTAAATTAATAACAAAATGCAGCGATTCTGCTGGTGAGCAGCTGAGGTATATAGGGCATTCACTCAGGAAGAAATACGCTGGCCTACTATTAGAGTGCGTGGAAGCACGCTCATCCCGCCATGCCCAGCTGAGGGCAGGCGCATTGAGCACCCTTCGCTGACCAGGCTGGCAAGCTGCACAGCATGCTGGGTGCTGACAGGGCTGCTGGGCGCCAGGCTGCACCTGTGCTCCTGGGGAGAGTGACTGTCCTCACAGCCTTTCTGGAAAGCAGCTTGAAAATATGTTTCTGTCAGTTGAAGCTGCTCTAAGAATCAGACTGTATAATTTATAAGATGAGAAGGCCATTGCTAACAGATGCTTGAGATCAAAGCGCCAGATGTCTGCCTAGGGCCTGTGAGGACCAAGTCTTCTCTGTGGCCTCATAGGGGAAAGGGCCCAGAAGCTCTGGAGGGTGCTGCTCCTGTCCATGGGATGGATCATCCACCCCCCACGCCACCCCAGGCCACACCTCTCAACGCTATCACTTTGAGGGTTCTGCTTCCACATCTGAACATTGGAGGAGCACAGGCCATGAGATTGCAGCAGTCTCAGACATTCCAGGCCATGTGCTTTGACACAATAACCCTAGAGCTGGGTGAATCTCAGGGGGACCATTCTGCACCGCGGCGTGGGTTAGGGTGCTCGCGGTGGCACTGTTTATTGCAGGAAAAAGTTAGAACCACAGTGCACAGTATTAGGAGCCTGTCTCAGCAAGTTACTGTTTGTTTACATAGTGGGTATTCTGATGATATATATGTATATTTTTTCTATGCTATAAACATACAGAATGATCTCTGTAGCAACTTGTCAAATTAAAAAGGGCAAATATAATTTAAATTTATTTATGTAAATTTCATGTCTATTGGGTCTATCTCTTTTTGTGTATGTAGTATAGAGTGTGCAGGGTTTCACTGCACAGATCGGACCCTCCTGTGCCACCACGCCCACTCTCAGTCACCGTCTCAGCGTGCCCTGGGGATGGTGCCAGCACAACCCATCTATTTATTTCTATCATATCTATTTACCTTATCTATCTATCATCTCTTCTCTCTCTGTCTCCTCAGTCTTTCCTAGTTAACTTATCTATTTGCAACCATTAGGATAACAAAGAATTTGCAACATTTTAACCAAATGTTGTGCTTATGTTGGATGGTAGAATCTCAGGGAATTTTTCTTTTTTGTTTCCAACTGCGTTTATGAAAATTTCCATAACTTCTTTTTTTTTTTTTTTTGTGGTACTAGGAATCAAACTCAGGACCTTGTGCTTGCCAGGCAAGTGCTTATGCCGCTGAGTTATCTTCCCAGCCCCCAAAATTTCCTACCAGGATCTTTTTTTTTCATAGAAAGCAAAACCAGCCTTAACAGGCTGCTAGCCTATAGTACATTGCTGCCAAACAGCAGAGAAATCGGGGTGAGTGAGTGACAGTGAGGAATTGGCAGAATTACATGGGCTGGTCTCCTGGCTCCTCCAGAATTCTAACAGAGAGTGCTCTCCTTTAATTTTCCAACAGAGGGAGGATATCTTTGCACCCCAACTTATTAATTTTTTTCTTCACCAGTTCCAGGAAATAGCAGTTTCACTTTTCCAAACCGTGTTCCTTGGGTGTCTGCTGACTCAGCATTTCAGAATTGGGTGTTTCATTTCCACAAGATTGACATTTGTAATTTTAAGAGTATACCAGTAACCTTTTTTGGTTTCTTTTCTTTTCTTTTGTTTTTTGAGACAGGTCTCATTATGTAGTGCAGGCTGCTGTCCTTGAATTCACAGCAATCTACCTGCCATTGGAGTGCTGGGATTGCAGGCGGGTGCCACCACGTTGGACCCACGATCTTATTTCTGTGTCTGCAAATCTTCCTGTGGCTGATCTCTCTCGGCAGGGGAGCCATGCTGTATTTGTCCTCTGTGTCTGGCCTATTTCTCATGGCACTGTGTCCTCCAGATATCTCTACTCAGTAGCATGTGTCAGCGTTTCCTTCTCAGGGCTGAGTGGCATCCATGGCGTGGACGGACCACATGTTAATCCAGCGCACATGTGGACCCTTAGCAGGCTGTTTCCCCCTTGCGGCTGTTATGAGCACACATGTGCACACCAGATAACCATGCAGAAGCCTACAGCAGAGCGGTGCCCAGCAAGCGGGAGCAGAGCAGGTCCTGGGGTGAGAGCAGCCCCTGCGGCTCCTGCTGGGTGTGGGCTCCGGAGACCCACATCAGCCAGCCTGTTGAAGTTCTGGCCTGGAAAATACCCCATCCATGGACTTCACGGCCGCGCTGCCTTTTAAAAACAGAATTTCAAAGGGCTGGCCAAATAGCTCAGCCCATTAAAGCACCTGCAAGCAGGTGCAGGGGCTGGGGCTTTGAGCCCCAGGCCTGCTGTGCTGGCCCCACCTTCAGGGCATGCTGAGATGACAACTGAGACTGGGTGTGGCGGCAAGAGCCTGTAATTCTAGCTCTTGGGAGGCTGTAAACAGGAGGATCATTAGGAGTCCGATCTAGTAGTGAGACCCTGAACACCCTACAGACCCTTTCCTAAAATACAAACAAACAAAGCAAAAAAACCCAAAATCCCCCAGAATTTCAGCACCTTTCTGATGTGGGGAAAATGCTGGCCTGCTTGTCTGGAGCTGTGGAACCAGGTGGAACACTTTGTCTTCTTTTGACTGTGTGACTTGGAGGGAGGAAGCAGTGTTTACTGGGTCACATGTGGCATCTCCTGGGATGAGAACGCAGGGAGGAGCCATGTCCTACAGGAGCTTCCGTCCATGGCCTGACATCAGCATCTTTGGAGCAAGAGGTTTGAGAAGCAGTGACGAATGTTACCTGCAATGGCAAGAAGCAGATGCTGTGTGGATTTCAAAACCCAAGCCTGGAGGTCCCCCACCAGTGCCCTCTGTCTCTCCCACCTCCTCCCCAAGAGCCACCCCAGAGGGGCTGCTCTTGCAGACTGGCACTCCCTGGAGCTGGCATGGCCTGTAGCAGATTTTTTTAAAAAATAGAACCAGTTATCTGGAACCAGGATAGTGCCAGGACCAGCTCCTTCAGGAGGCCTGAGGAGGAGTCATTCTGCGGCTCTCTTCCTACTTCAGCAGCTCTTGTGCCCCTTCCTGTCCCTAGGCTAGGCCCCACCACTCCAGATTCTGCCTCTGCCTTTCTGTGACTGTCCCCTCTGTGTCTATGTCCTGGTTCATGTAAGGACTCCTGTGGCTGGATTTAGGGCTTGTTTTAAATCCGAGATCGTGTCACTTCTTTGCAGTTATTGTATCTGCAAAGACCCTGCACACAGAAGTCTGCGCTCCCTGGCTCTGTGCTGGAGGGTGTGGCTGGGGCCCCTTGTTTCTCGCAGGGGGCATCACCATTCAGCTCAGCAGAGCCCTGGTCCCTCCATGGCCTTGGTGGAGGATGGCCATCCTTGCCGCCAGTGTTTTGATTTCTTGGTGGCTTTCGTCTGTCGCCTGGTGCACACCCCTCCCCATTCTACACTTCCTGCCTTGTGAGCTGAAAGTGGTGATCCACTCCCCTGACTCCTGCAATACTCCTGAGCAGGGTGCTTATGGCTATGGTGGCGGAAGTCTCTAGCCTGCGCTGAGCAGCTGGCCGTGAATGGGATGGTGGATGTGTCTCTTGGGGTGGTTGCACTCCACACAACACCATGCCTTCTGGTGGTTGGAAGCCTGCTGTGCTGGGCTCCTCATGGCCCAGTCTCCAGCTGAACGCCCGCCCTAGCCCTTGTCATTTCTCCTGAGACATTGGAAGCCTCCTGGGTCCCAGCAACTGGGGGCTCTGCAGGCTCTGGAGAGCTCTCCCCCACATGACATCCGTGGCAGTGGCTTTGCTCCTTCAGAGCACATGGCCAGTGTCTCAGGGTCTGTGTCACCTCCGCACAGCTCCCTTTTTCTGTGTCTCTTACACTGGTGTCCATGTGGTGAGGGGACAGGCAACCTGGTGTCTTCAGATGACATAATTCTGAAGCTTCCTCAAGTGAAAACCCAGAAAGGAGAAGCGGGAAACCTTAGGTGAAAACCAAGTTGCTCCATAGCTTGGAGACGCTGGGAGTAACACTTGGGTGATTTTGGTTCTAACATTGGATCACAGTTGCTCTGAAACAGCGTGACCACCGAAAGCTGCCCGCAGCATTGAGCTCAAATGGTTTTTTGCCTGCAGCCCATGGAGAACCTTGGATGTTTGGTTCACTTAGCTGGCCTGGTGCAATGTTAGCCTGGAAGGATGTCCCTTGCTCCTCTCTGTTCATGGGGTTGTGACAGAAGGAGCAACAGTGGGCCTGCATGGTGTCCATTCAGGTGTGTGGCACCAGCGTGGCACAGGGTTCCGGACTAAGGAGAGTGTAGCCTTCACGTGGAGCTGTCATCTTTCAGAGATCCATGTGCAGGAGGACAGTGGCCAGAGGCAGCTGTGGCAGGGACAGAGAACTGCCTCCTGGAAACTCCCAGGTCTATGGTCACAGAGAGAAACCACCCACAGGAAACTTCTGAATGATACTGTGTGTTCCTTTATCACAGTGACAGCTGGAGGGGAACACTTTCCAAGGAGTTCCCTGCCCCATCACCTGCCCAGGATCCCCTAGCTGATGGTCTGAGGGACACCTGCCACTGTGTCTAGCTGTGCCTGAGAGCGGCCAGACTCACACTACCAGCCCATGGCCCTGGCCCTGCGTGGGGAGCCATGCTCTGTGTAGCTCTGCCTGTCTGCATGTCACTTGGATAGTGGCTGTGGTGAGGGGTGCTGTCCCCAAGTGTGCTCCAGCTGCCTGACAGACCCCCCTCAGTCTGTTCAGGTAGTGTCTGTTGCCTCTCTGAGCTACGTGATGGTACCAGTGGGGTGCAGGCTGAGCCCACCCACTGTGTGTCGGGAAGCTGGGCTTCTCCTGCCTTGATTCCAAGCTGGGCAGCCCTTTGTGCCCTCTGCCTCTACCTGTCCCTGTCACATGTGTGGTGCCCTGGATCCAGTGTGCTGCCTCTCCTATAAGCCTGCAAGCTTGGCAGGTGGCCTGTTCAGGGACAGAGCACCTTGGGCTTCCCTAAGTGCCAACTGCACATCCACGTCATTTTGTTTCTCTGAATTCCTCGAATGCTGCCCCGGTCCAGATCCTCCTGGCAGCCAGGCACTTTGCTTTGACTTATAGTGATTCCTACTCCAGTTAGCTTTTCCCTAGGACAGAGGCACTTACCTTACCCCGCATGTACAAGTTGTCAAAGCTGAGTTAGCAAGCTGGTCCTGGCCCAAGGACCGGTGCAAAGTATTACTCCTAAAGACTAGTATAGAACATCTTTGTGTCAGGGCTGGGTCAGTCATATCTCTGGGTCTCTGTGCAAGCCAGTTTCTTCTTTCTGTGATTTATTTATTTATTTATTTATTTATTTATTTATTTATTTATCTTTTTGAGACTATGCAGCTCAGGCCAGCTATGAACTCACTTTGTAGCCCAGGCTAGCCTTGAACTCATAGCGATCTTCCTGCCTCAGCCTCCCAAATGCTAGGATTACAGGCTTGCACCACCATGTTGGCCTTACTTTGTGCTTTGGATCTGTCTTTTTCCACCTGCTTATGTGGCATTAGTCAGCTTTCCCATTGCTAAGACACAATACCTGATGCCTACAACTTAAAGGAGAAGTTTATCTTGCTCGTGATTTGGGGGAGTCCAGTCTGTGGTTAGCTGGCCCCAGGGCAGGACCGTCAGATGGGAAGGCCTATGGAGAAAAGGCATTGAGTCTATGATGGCTGGGAACACTGCCAGAGAGGAGGGAACTGGGGACCAGGTATAGACCCTAAAGCCACCCATCTACAGCTATCCAGACCTACCCGGAAGTGTGCTTCACCAGCCTTCCAGGGAGATCCCAAGGCTAGCCCAGGTGACAAAACTTCACCCTAGCCATGGTTTGCCCTGGAACAGGAGCTGCCAATCAGTGGTCTCCCTGAGTCTTCTTGTACGTGTGTCTGGGTCTCCCCAAGGCCTTTGCCTTGAAGGGGAACTGGATTGCAAGTGGATGGGCCCCTTCACACTCCGAGACACTGTGTCAGTATTCTGTGAAGTTCTTCAGCTCCCCTCTGCCAATGTCTGTTGTCTCCCTATACTGTAGTGAAGGATTCTTTTCATGCTAATTAGCCTTGTGCATATTTCATCTATGAACTATCCAGTTAAATACTTACACACAGCTTAAAAGAGATCTGACTCACATACTGTACAATTCACCCATGTAAAGGGTACAACTCAATGGCTTGTAGTATCTAGAATTGTGTGAACATTGACATAATTTTATAAGAGTAATCAAAACTCCTGGTAAATGTTTAAATTAAAAAAGTCATTATAGTAAAAGATGCATTGCCATTAAGCCCCCTCAAAACACAGCCCTTCACTTGTCCTGAACTGATCCAGTGTTTTGGCATTTTTGTCCCCCACCTCAGGATTACAGGCATGCACTATGATGCCCAGTCTCAATTGCTGTCTTAGCATGCCCCTTGGGTGGGGCCAGCACAGCATGCTGGGAACTGAACCCATCTTTTGTGCTCTGCCTAAACAAGCACTTTAGTCTCCTGAGCTATGAGGCTGGCCCTTTTCTTTTTCTTTAATTAAAAAAAAATTGTTACAGAGTCTTGCTACACAGGTCAGACCCACAGCGATTCTCGCACCTCAGTCTTCCCAGCACCGGGATTACAGGCGTGCACCACCACATCTGGTTTCGGGGCAGGCACAACATGTACTATGGGGGATAGAATTCAGGTCTTTGCATTTGTCAGGTGGGTTTTTAGACCACTGAGCTATCTCCCTAGGCCCATTTGTTTGTTTTTTTTTTTGAGCCTGGATTTTGCTATGCAATTCAGGGTAACCTTCAACTTACTATGTAGCTCAGGCTGACCTCAAACTCCCAGCAGTCCTCTTGCCTCAGCCTCCTGAATGTTGGTATTCCAGGTGTGTGTCACCAAGCCTGGATACTTGCCATTTTCTGAAGCAGCTGTGAAAGTCCTGTTTTGTGAATATTGTGCTGCTTTGATGTATCATCAGAAGTATGGTGACTGGTGCTGCTCAGGGCCACCTAATGGGACAACAGACCTGCGGGGATGCCCTGCTGTGGCCTCACCCACCTTCACCACACTTCCCACCGTGTGACTTGTGACTCTTCCCCAAGTAAAAATGGCTGTGAAGGGCTGACTTACTTATTTATCTATTTAAAAAAAACTTATTTATTTATTTGATGCTGAGTCTTGCTATGCAGCTCAGACCTTCCCAGTGCTGAGATTACAGGCGTGCGCCACCACATCCAGTTTTGATGGCTGGCATGGCATGAGGTACTGGGGATTGGACTTGAGTCCTTGTGCTTGCCAGGCGGGTGCTCAGACTGTTGAGCTATCTCCCCAGCTGGGAAAATTGTTTTGAACAAAGACAGGACAGTGGGGCAGCCAGGTCAGTTCAACTAGGTCCTCAGAAAGAGGACTCCCAGAGCGGCTCAGTGGTGGCCAGAATGTGGAATGAGTGTTCTAGAAGCGAGAGGACTACGTTCTGAGGGGATTCATGGCGATGTGCCTTTTACTACGATCATTTTGCAAGTGTCAACAGTCACCACAAGTTTAGTCATCCCTGTGCAGTGTCGCCAGAAGTGCCTCCCTGCCCCACACCCAGCCTCTCCGCGTCCACTGCTCTGCCTGCTCAGGAGAGTCTCCAAGTGGAGTCCTACAATGTGTGGTCACTTCCAGCATCCATCAGATGTTTTCCAGATTTATCTTCATTACAGTGTGCATTGGTATTTAACTCCTTTTTTCTTTTAATGTATTTGGTACAGAGTCTCACTATGCAGCTTGGACTCGTAGTGCTCCTCCTGTTTCAGCCTCCCCAGTGCTGGCATTACAGGCATGCGCCACCATGCCAGGTCTCTGTGGCTGGCTCAGTGAGCCCAGGGGTGGGGCCGGTGCAGCATGTGGTGCTGGGGATCGCTCCATGGCCCCTGTGCTCGCCTAAGCAGGTGCTTAGTCTGCTGAGTTCTCTCACCAGCGCAAGGAATCACTTCTTACTCAGATTATAAATTTATTTTCCTATATTTTTTTCTCAGGATTTAAGCACATTGTCTTTTCAGTTTGGCCTCCAAACTGTCAGAAGTTTGTGTTTGTTGTACAACATGAAACTAAGTTTTCAAAAATTTCCATGTGTGCAGTCAGCGATTTACCAGCCCAGGCACCTTCCCTCTGCGACCCCAACACTTCCCCTATTGCAGTCGCTGCCTGCCTCGCATATGAGGGCGGCTCCTGGCTGGCCCAGGCTCGCAGCTCTAGCAGGGCTGCCCTCAGGCTCATACTTCCCGTGGGCTTACATGAGACTTGATGTCTGGCAGGTGATCATGGTGCCCTGCTCCATAGCACTGTCCCCTCCAATCCCTGGACGCCATGTAGACTGTCTCGCTGGGCCCCCTGTGTGACCTGCAGTAACACCCGCACTTTCTGTGTTTGCAGCAGGGTGCCTTTGGGTAAATTATTTCCGATCTATTACAAAATATCGCTGTTGTAGGTTTTTGGGGGAAGTCCTGAGACGGTCACAGAGGCTTGCTCCTAGAATCTGCAGCGTAGTCTATCACCATCACAGGTTTTCTGGTAATGAATTCTTGCTTTTGGGGCCAGCAAGCTTGGTCATGATTTAAAAGCTAGGAGGCTGCACTTGATTTTCTAAGACTTTATTGAAAGACGTGGAACCTGGATTTCTGAACCAGATTGGTGTATAATTTCTTCTCTTTTTTCTTTTACTGTCTCCTCCCTCCCTCCCCTTCCCTCCCCCTCCCCCTTCTTCCATCCTTCCTTTTCCCTCCCTCCCTCC